>WNWU01013815.1:1166285-1286140 GCA_012654045.1 Ptyas mucosa | reverse complement strand
TGAAGTCCACAAGTCTTAAAGCGGCCAAGTTTGGGGAGCTCTGCTCTATAGGAAGAAAATTTATAATGCATGCACTTTAACCCGTTTCTATCAATTCCCTCCGCCCCAACATACTCCTTCCTGCCTCCGCCCCGCCGCAACTCCCTTCTCTCGCCCAAATCCTTAAATTTCCCACGTAACAATTGCCAACCAGCAGCAAAACTTTCTCTCACCCTCGTAGTGGAGATCCCAGAGCACCAACAGCAACGGAAGCGTCGAGCCAAGTTTGTGGACGCAAGTCCGAGGAGAAACCATGACGGCCCGCAGACTCCCGCGAGGAACCACCGAACTCACTTGGGAAAGTTTGCCTCGGAGAACTCTGGAAACTCTTTTAACATTCTAAACCAGGATCCCCGGGGTGGGTCGTGGGAGGCTCTGATTGGCTGGCCCGTCCGCCGTCCCGCCTCTCGCTAGGAGAACGTGGAAAGCAGGAGAGGCTACTGTCAAAAGTCTCCGCCCACTTTCGCTCGAGTACGCGCGTTAAGGGCAGGTGAAGCTGAGCTGACGAAACAAGCGCCCTCACTTCGCCCCGAGCTTATTCCTCCCCGTTTGCGGCTCAGGAAAAAGGCGAACAGAGGAACGTCGTTCCGACTAAAGAAAACCTCCGCGGGGAATTATTAGTTTGTTTGTTTTTTTAAAAAAAAAGTTCTCCAGAAAGACAGAATCTTTGAATTTCCCGGGATTTTTCTTGTGACCGTAGGCAGGAAAACGCTGAAAACTATTATTAAAGCCCCAAGGCACGTTGCTATCCTGGGAAACAACTGTTAATTACTCAAATCAGATGGAAAGTATAAAATCAAGTAACAAGTTAGTCACATTTCAGTCTCAGTCCTGGACTGCAATCAACAGAGATCTCGTTAAATATTAGTGTTAGGATCACGTTAAATATATACTGCCTTGGTAAGACTACACTTAGAATAACAGCCCAGAATCATCTGAAATGGTATAGGTTTTTCTGCTTGAACGGGGCTGGACTAGAAGACCTCCAAGGTTCCTTCCAGCTTCTATTCTATTCTATTCTATTCTATTCTATTCTATTCTATTCTATTCCATTCTATTCTATTCTATTCCATTCCATTCCATTCCATTCCATTCCATTCCATTCCATTCCATTCCACTCCACTCCACTCCACTCCACTCCACTCTGTCATCTCGAGGTGAGATGGGCGGCAAACAAATCTTAATAAATACCGGTAATACATACAGATTCCAAACACAGAATGGTATACTTGGTTGAATAATAGAATAAAAAGAAGATAAGGTTAGGGTAGATTTTATCTCTTATTTGTATATTTTGATTGAAGTTATTATATTGTGTAAAGCTCCCGTCGCGATCTGTATGTGAATAAATACTTTGTTTGTAAAGAAATAAATAAAATTAAAAATATTTTTTTAAAAAAATACAGATTCCAGTTAAAGACATTGAGATTCTAGGAAGAGTGCAGAGAAGAATAACAAAGAAGAGCAACAACAGAAAAGAGCAACAAAGATGATTAGACTATTACAATATTTGCCTGAAGGAAGGCATGGTTTCTATCATGTCTCCTATATATCTGACCCCATGTGGGTATTTTATAAAATGTAAGAAATCAATTATTTCATTGATTCAGTACATATCTGCATCCCTTTTTAAGTTTGGGAAATTAATGTAAAGGAGTTATTTTCATATAAGAAAGGCTACAGACACCTTCAAGTCTAATTCAAATCCTACTGATGATGTGAACAGTCAAAATATTACAGCCATTTGCTGCTGGTTTCTCACACAACATTTTGCAACTTCCCAGTCTGCAACCCAATACAGTAGTTGCCACCTCAATACTAAGGTAGTATTTGCACTAAGATACAAAAATAGTCCTCGCTTACCAAATATCCTATTTAGCAATGGTATAAAAAACAGCTTGTGACCAATCCTCACATTTATGACCACTGCAGCATTCCAAGTCACATGATCATCATTTGTTTGTTTCACAACTGGCTTCCCACAAGCAGAGTTAGTGGAGAACACAGTAGGAAAATCTCAAGTTGCAGTCATATGACATCTCACTTAATGACCATTCACTTAACAACTAAATATAAATGGAGGTTGTAAGCCAATTGTGCTCCACTTGGGGGTCACATAATTAAAAAAAAGAGTTGGAAGGGACCTTGGAGATCATCTAGTCCAGGGGTGTCAAACTCAAGGACTATGGGCTGGATTTGGCCCGCGGGGTGCTTAGATCTGGCCCACAGGGCCGCCCTGGAAACAGCTAAGGACTGGCCTAAGGTGCTTCTGCCAGGGTAAATGGAGCTCTGGAGGGCTGCATGTGACCCTCCCAAGCTCTGTTTTCACTGGCAGAAGGTTGCAGGAGGCCGTTGCAGCCAAAAACAGAGCTCGCGAGGGTTGTGGGTGGCCCTCCCATGTTCCATTTTCGCTGGCAGAGGGTTGCAGGAGTCAATCGCAGACAAAAACGGAGCTCAGGAACCCATTTTCGCTGGCAAAGAGCTTGGGTCACCACAGATGCCCCTGACACGAGTGACGTCGAGCTGGCCATGCCCAGCCTGGCCACGCCCACACCAGCCCTCTGAAGTCAAACACAATCCTGATGCGGCCCTCAATGAAATCCAAGATTGACACCCTTGTTCTAGTCTAACCCCTTGCTCAAGCAGGAAATCCAATATCATTTCAGACAAATGTCTGTCCAATCTGTTTTAAAACATTTTCAGTGATGGAACACCCACAACTTCTGAAGGTGAGCCGTTCCACTGAGTAACTGTTCTCACTATGAGGAAATTTCTCCTAGGTTGGATCTCTCTTTCAGGTGTGCTGAAGAGGTGCCAGCTACCAGTGGAGCTGGTGGCAGACTCAGACGATGAGGAGGCTGGGGAAGAACTTGGGCCAGTGCTGGAGTCTGGGGAAGGCTCTGATGGATGTTCTGCGTCGGACACATAGAGCCAGGGCCGTCCGACATTTCCCAGCCACCGGAGGGGCAGCTGTCTCTGGAGACTGATATGAATGAGAAGGAAGAACAGCTGGGGCCTGTTCCAGATGCATGTATGCGCAGAGCAGTTAGAAGAGGTGAACAACGGAGGACAAGGAGTCAACTTGGGAAGCAAAGCACACGTGGATGCTGAATGGCCCCTCCCTGGCTGGGGAATAAATAGAAGGAAAGGGGAGTGGTTGTCGTAGGAGACAAGAGTTTGTATTTTTGATGATTTTGTGTTTCATGCCACAAAGACTGCTTGCCAGAACTTAATTTGCAGCCTTTCGGCTGGGAGCTCACGGCCTTGAAATTATTGCAACTGATACGGTCTGTTACTGCAGTTAACTCTTTGAAGGACTATTGCCTGGACTTTTCGGTGGGTGAATGCAATTAATTCACAAGAAGTAAATAAAGAGGTTTTTTGTGACACAAAGAGTCTGTTTCTTGTTTCTGCTAGGGCTGGGCCAGAACAGTGCCAAATGGGGCTGGGGAGATTGCAGAGGGGCACAACGGTACAGGGAGGTGCAGCAAGTGTTGTGGAAATTGTACAGGGGTTTATGAGTGTTAGGTAAGGAAATATTTCTGAAACAGTGACCCAATGGGTCATAGGTTGTCTAGTTATTTTAATAAAGGCAATGGGTCATCATCCTCCAAGATGATGACTCATTGCCAGCACATGAAGGCAGCAGGCTTGCAAAGAGATGCCAGAGGGGAATATGTGGCAACCCAAGAGAATGGTGATGAGGTGCTCTGGGAGAAGCCATCACTATCCTCCTCTAGATCAGAAAATTTGGCATAATCTGAGGTGCTGAGCTAAACGGTTATGACAACTGATTATGTATTTTCAAGTCCAACTTGTATTATTCAATCATCGGCTACACTGTACTCAACAACTGTTCTTGCAATACATTTTCTGGCTATGAAGGGCTTTGCGTTTTGTGTCCAGGTAACTTCTTTCTGAAAGTATTAACTTCCGGTCTATCCCAGTTCACTGATGTCTAAGAAATCAAGGTGTGGTTGATTCATTTCAACATTCACTTGTTGAGTTTTCCCATGTTCATGCTTCCTAGGTTCCTTGTTCCCATTGAACTTGCAGTTTAGGATTTTCTTTTCATTTTTGGTAAAACCAGCAACTGGATGTGCCAAAAGATCCTGCCCATGCATCCCATGGACAGCCTGTCCCAATTCAGAAGCTGACCAATGTCTGACCTTGGACAATATTTGGCTGAGACCCCTAACAGCCTGTGAGTCAGACAATCATCAAGTAGAAAAAAGGAAAGTCAGCCCTTTTCTGCACGATTGCCCCGAAAGGTGAGAGTCTTCACGAACAGCGTGGCTCGACACCACATTTACCCACCGATTCATTTGGGACGGGTTTGCACAGTAGCAGCTTCTGCATCAAGCCAACTCTGCAAATCCGTAGCATGCACCCGGCCGCGCTTGGCTTCCTCGGCAATGATCGGCGGATCCCAAATTAATCCCAGCCGCACTTCTGGAATTTTACTCCCGGAGGAATAGAAGGAGCTGCTTTATTCTTCTGCATCCCGGTCTTTCTCCCGGCCACGAGACCAAGGCCTGTTCTTGCCTCCGTTCGCTCCACCCCGCCAGGGGATAATCGGATTGGAGGAGCGGGAGGAAGGGGGGAAAGACGGGCGGAAAACCGCGGAGCGCCCAAGCATCTTAAGGCTGGGGGCCGTGCGGTCGCTTGCGGGATGCGCAAGAGCAGGAGGCGGGGTTGGGAAGGCGAGGAAGCCGCTTCTCTGGGACGTCGGCTGATCCAGGTGAGGCGACCGAATCGAGATCCCAGCGAAAGGGGAGCAGCGATCGGGTGGATCGCCGCATTCGGGGAAGGGAGAGCCTTTCAATGCGGTTGAGCAAATCGCGTGGGGGTGTTGATTTCTCCCGGCTCTGCCGCCGGCCGATCCCCTGCAGAGCGCCTTTCTTCGCGATGGGATCTTTCCCGCATCTCACCCAGCAGAGGGAGCCTGTTCTGGCTCTGCAGCCCTGGCTTTGGGAGTGTGAACCCAGGAGGGAAGCGGGGCTGGCGGGAAACCCGTTTGCTTGTTCTCTAAAAGCCTGGGAGCCTCGGCTCTCGCCTCCCTCTTACTTTGCAATTGGACTTGGCTTTTGGGATAAAGCTTGATTTCGAGTATGTCCTCGCTGTCTTGCTTAGCTTTCCCAACTTCGCGGGAAAGGAGTGCTTCGAATTGCGGTGCCTTTTTTTTTTTACACCCCGATTACGGCAATAAACCATGCGGCTGAGCTGCATATTGGGTCAATATTCATTTGGCTTTTTTAACGTGAGCTTTTATTGGATAAAAAAATAATATTGTGGTTCCCCCCCTTCCATTTTAGGGACATGCACTGTTATGGGATTGCAGGTGGCAATCCCTATCTCTATTCATCAGAGATAGAATTGTGCCAGTATCTGTATATATGTAACTTACATATTTATATGTATCTGACTGTAATCACAGAGAATCATATTGAAGTCAGAGGGAGCTGCAGAAAGATGATTTCATTTATATTCTATAGTACAGAAATCCTCACAATTATAGGCAACTGGTTTATCAGCAAACCACAAGTTGAATCCAATTTAACCAACCATTTCCCTTGTGTTAATTTGGACAAAAAATGTTAGAAATGCAAAGCAAGGGAAACAGTCATAGGAAGTCATTGTTTTTACATCAATGATGTTTTCCCTCCAGTCATAATATATATGACTGCATCTTAAACATAGTTGAGTGCCATTGCATTGAAGGATTATTAGATTACTATGTGTCAGATGCTATATTATATGCTTCAGAAATTAGGGAGGGATTATGGTGTTGCAAGTGCGAAATGGGTGCTTACAGTAAAAGTGATGCTTCCAAAAACAAATCCAGTGATAATCTCCCTGAAATTAGGATTAAGAGTTTGTGATGCTTGCATTCAATTTGTCTGCAGCTTCTTTTTCTTGATCTGACGTCTCAGTGGGCAACCAAAAATTAATTGTTTTTAATGCATTTTTTTAACCTTTACTTTTGGAGGTGCCAAAGCTGAAACTGGCAATTTTGCTTGCATACGATTCAAACCTTTAAATAGAGACTCCTAGTTTGGGAAACTTTGCATGGCCAGGGAATAAACTTTACCCTGCTCTAATACAATGGAAATTTATTTTTTATGACAGGGAGTTTGTAAAAGGATTAAATCTGGGTGTGCGTGGGTGGGTGGGGTTACCCCCCTCTGCCAGGTAGGCCAGCCAAAGCCCACCCGGTGCCCCTAACAGTCTTAACAAGGCAGCAGGGAGTTTCCTGCTTCGTTCTGTTGCCATCCAGAGGCCCTCCAGATTTCCTCAGCCCGATTTGGCAACGCGGGAGGTTGAAGGCGAAGCTCGGTTTCTGAAGCAGCGTTTTTCTCACACCCACGGGGCGCTTGAAGGCGCGTGGCCTTCACAAACGCCTTCAAGCACCTGAGATCGAGAAGGGGGGAAACTGTGGGAGGCAGTGCGGGACATGCCCGTTGGGGGGGGGGGAAGGGAAAGGAAGGATGCCATGGCGGGAAAAATGCATTAGCTGCAAGGGTCGGAGAGGCCTGTTCGTGGGCGGTTAGCCGGGACCCCTTCCTCGCGTGACACTCCGGCAACGCCGCCTCGGTTGCCGCGGCAACAAGGAAGACATGCGGCGCCCGCCAGGCCGGCGAAGACACCCCCGGCAGGTGGCGGTGCGGGACCCCCGTTTCTTTCTGTCCCAACAGGCTGACCCGCCGGCTCGAATGGCGGCGGCGGCGGCGACCTCTCCGCCGCCCGGGACTGCTCTGCCTCCTTTCCAATTCCGCCCGCGGCACGAAGGCCCGAATTGGCGTCGCCTGAGCGCCGTGGAAGTGGACCGCGTGGCGGCCGAAGTGAACGTGGCGGTGCTGCAGGAGCACTTGGAGCACGTCACCTTCTGCAACGCCGGCCGGGAGCGTTGCCCTCACTGCCAGGGCCCCGCCGACCCTCTGCTGCTCAAACTCCTGCGCCTCGCCCAGCTCTGCCTCGAGTACCTGCTCCACTCCCAGGATTACCTCAGCGCCCAACTCCGCGCCGGGCAGGAATTGCTTCGGGCCGCCGATGCTCACCGCGACCTGCTGGCCAAGGATGTGGCCCGCGGGGCCCAGCAGATCCGGCTGCTCAAGGAGGAGTGCAAGCGCCGCAAGAAAATGATCGCCACCCAGCAGATGATGCTTCAGGCCGGAGCCACCTATCACCAGGTCGGCTGGCTGGGCTCTTAATCGCGGAGCTACTGATGGATTTGGGGAGGTGGGATATTAATACAGGTAGTCCTCGACTTACAATAGTTCATTTAGTGACCTGTTCGAAGTTACAATGGAGCTGAAAAAAAAGTGACTTATGACCTATATTTGACTTACATTTAATGATCATTGCTTATGATTTACATTCAATGATCATTGCTTATGATTTATATTCAATGATCATTGTTTATGACTTATATTTAATGATCATTGCAGCAGCATCCCCATGGTCACATGATCAGAAAACTCAGATGCTTGGCAGCTGCTTCATATTTATGACGGTTGCAGGGTCATGGGATCAGCTTTTACGACCTTCTGACACGTAAAGTCAAAGGGGAATCCGGATTCACTTAAAACAAACATGATGCTAAATTAAATGCAATGATTCACTTAACAACAGTAGCAAGGAAATTCGTAAAATGGGGCAAAGCTCACTTAACAAATGTTAACATAAATTAATATTTAAATTAACACAGCAACATAAATTTTGGGGCTCCATTATGGTCGTAACTCGAGGACTACCTGTAAAGGAGAATATTTGTAGCCCAGGGTTGACCTGAAGGCAGGGGTGAAATCCAGCAGGTTCTGACAGGTTCTGGAGAACCGGTAGCGGAAATTTTGAGCAGTTCGGAGAACCGGTAGCAGAAATTTTGAGTAGTTCAGAGAACTGGCAAACACCATATCTGGCTGGCCCCAGAGTGGGGTGGGAATGGAGATTTTGCAATATCCTACCCTCAGGAGTGGGGTGGGAATGGAGATTTTGCAATATCCTTCCCCCAGAAGTGGGGAGGGAACGGGGATTTTGCAATATCCTTCCCCCAGGAGTGGGGAAGGAATGGGGATTTTGCAATATCCTTCCCCTGTCACTCCCACCAAGCCACACCACGGCCCCCAAGCCACGCCCACAGAACCGGTAGTAAAACAATTTGGATTTCACCATTGCCTGAAGGATCCTTGATGCTCTTTGAGCTTGGTTGTTTTCTTGCAGGCCTTTCATTACCCAAACAAGTTTAACATCATCAGTGCAGTGATGTTACCTAGTTTGGGTAATGAAAAGTCTGCAAGAAAACAACCAAGCTCAGAGAGCACCAAGGAGCCTGAGGTGAGATATGGCCAAATCTGGTGGAGCTGGAAAGCTAAGTAGACCCTGGCTTCGGTTACTTCTTGGAGGCAGCCCTGGAAGGTTGAAAAAAATGTCCCATGGCAGCCAGCTTGCCAAGACAACTGGCACATAGAAGTTGATGTGACTCAAAGGCTGTTTGATTTTGTTGTGTCTGTATGAATGTAGGATTACAGCATCTCCCCACTTTTTTTTGTGGGGGTGGGGGGTGGGAGTAGGTTTGGTTGTGGCTTGGTAATTTGAACTCAGTATCAAATAAGATATTGTTCTGAATATTAGCCTGTGAGGAAGCCCGACTACAAGTTAGTCTTTTGCTTTTGCTTTGATACCTAGGAATAACAAATGCTGTAAATAAAGCAAAACAAAGTATTGGGGACTATTTTTGAAGGTAGAGAAATAGTTGTTGAGTTTTGCCTCCTTTGATGACCTTGTAAAGTGCTTAAGTGAATCACTGCCCTGTATACATTCAATAATGCGATTCTCCTAAAGTCATTAAATTACATTGGTGGGCTAATCCTTTCAATCACTTCTTTCTGCTCAAATATTTTAAAAGAGTTGCACAGAATTGTTGATTTTGCTTACCTTGTCCACTGGCAGAATTTCAGACATTTCTGAATTATGCTATAATGCCCCTACTGCATAGTCTTAGTACATTGCAGCAGAATTGAAACCAAGAATTCAGTACTCAGTTTCATTTGCCATAACCTAATTAAGTGTAATACAGTGTGAATTATGCTAGCTTGAATCTACATGATAATGATAATATACAGGTACTTCCTCAACTTACAACATTAGTTTGATCTTAGAATGCCACCGAAAGAAGTGATTTATGACTGTTTTTCATACTTACGATTATTGAAGCATCCTCATGCTCATGTGATGATATCAGTGGAGCATGAATTGTCTTGTCACTATTCAATTTCCTTCCGTCCAAGGATTCTTTCAAGACTAACCCACATCAACTGGGTACTGCCACCAGCTGTCACCAGTAGTGATTTAGAATTAAGTTTCTTTTTATGCTTTGTACTTTTAAAAGCATATTAAAAGCATATGCTTGTAATGTTTGTAATATTTATATATTTTAATCAGAAGTCTTTTTCAGTCCTTTTGTTTCGGGATTGAATTTCCTGCACCATAAAACTACCATTAAATGACTTAAATGGCACTTGTTTTTAGAACAAAACTGTCATTCAGAATAACGACAAACATCAAATCATAACAGAGATAAAAATAAACATACAGAGATAAATATCCTTAGTTTCACAGATGTTGTTTAACCAAACTTTTATTTTACAGTGTCAGTTTTGTGACAAAGCCTTTATGAACTCCTCCTTCCTGCATAGTCATTTGCAGCGTCGCCATTCAGAAGAACCAGTCACTGGTGAGTGTTTAATAAATAGATAGATTTCAAAACTGACATCTAATCCATAATTTTTCTTGTTTGAAAAAAAGCAAACAAGCGCAGTAGATGCTATTAGAGAACGAGGAGGAGACGTCGTTTGGAGAGCCATTTAATTATTAGGAAATCCAACACATTTGTTACTTCTTGCCAATATGTGAGCACCTACTAGGGCCCTTATTAAGCTAAAGTGAATTGTACAAATGCAGTTTGTACAATTTGCATATATAAAACATTATCTAATTTTAGTACTTTTTAAATTTAGGTTTTATTTTTTAGTGAGTTTTAATTTTTTGTTTATGATCAGAGGAAAGGATCTACAGCTAATCCTTGACTTACAACCATAACTGAGTCTGGCATTTAAGGGCATAAGTCATTATGGTTGTAAAGCAGGTCGTCACGTGACTGATCAATTTCATTAAGCAAACACTATGGTCATTAAGCAAATTTATCAGAGGTGGGTTTCAGCAGGTTCTGACCAGTTCTGGAGAACCGGTAGCAGAAATTTTAAGTAGTTCGGAGAACCGGTAGTAAAAATTCTGACTGGCCCCGCCCCCATCTCTTCTCTGCCTCCCAAGTCCCAGCTGATCGGGAGGAAATGGGGATTTTGCTGTAACCTTCCCCTGGATTGGTTCCTCAGGAGGAGGTCTCCGAGGAAATAAGGCTTGGGGCTAATTGGTCACTCCCTTAGCCTATTTAAGGAAGGACAACAACTGAGGCAATTTGCAGGGAACAACTTTGTTCACTCTCCTTCGCGTTCTGATCTTAGTTCTCTTATCAGTGTCCTGCAAATTGCTTCTGGGCTTGCTGCCAATCATAGTAAGATTACGATTATTTATTCTTTGGATTCTTGTAGGCTGTTAAGAAAGTTAATTAACAGCCTTTATTTGAAAAAGGCTGATTTAATTTAGTAAACTAAGGTTTGTACACACTTCGTGTGTGCTGCGTACTTTGGGGTCCATAGCTGGGGCAGAACATATCCTTTAGATGATGATGTACTGAGGAAGTACTTGGTATTATAATCCACAGGAAGAATAATGCTTCAAATGTCTGTAAGTAGAACTGCATTTCTCTGAAGTATATTAACGGGCACTATCACCATTATACATTCTTTGAAACAGATCAGAAGAAAAAATCACAGACTTATAAACTGCAGGAGGAGATCAACCAACTGAAGGAGCAGTTACAACTTACCAGGTCTCAGTTAGAAGCTGAGCAACATGCCCATATAGTCAAACTGTCTAAGGTAGGGCACATTCTGTAAGGCTCAGTTTTAAGATGCCATCCAATTATACATTACTAATTAAGATTATAAGTCTAAACCAATATCACCATTCAAAGAAGAAAATGACTAGCCTTGTTTGGTATTTTTGCACTTTACAGAGTGAAATGTAGATGGAAAAAGATGATTGACTATTTTAGACTTGGTGGTTGCATATAAAATCTGCACCTCTTTTTTATGTTCTTTGGGAAACTTCACAGAATTGTCTATCCTGCCCATAGATTTTATCAAAAATCTGTTCTAGCAATGAGCCAGGTTAAAAGGATATACAATATACATTTTCACACATCACACATTCCATTATCTCTCCCTATAAACCTTTTTCACTTTTTCACTGATCAGTAATCCTCTAGTTAGATTGGAATATTTTACAATCCATATATCACATTAATTTATGATAAGGTTTCGTTGGTTTGGAATAAGCATCCTGCTCAGAAGGCAGGAATTGTAGAAAAGGACTTTCTGGAATTCTTAAAATAGCTTTTTCATTCAATTTCAGGAATATGAAGATCGCCGATCCAAAGAGGAGGAGATTCGGCACTTATTTCACAAATGGAAAGAGGAAGAAAAGGAAAAATTGGCCCGTGAACTTGAGAAGGTGAAAGAGATGTTTATGAAGGAATTTAAAGAATTAACTGCAAAAAATTCAGAATTAGAAAATGTAAGTAGCTGAGAAATTGGATGGTGTACTCTATAGAGTAATGTTGCAGTTTATTATGATTTATATTTTAAATATTGGAAAAGGTATAGAACTTTATAAAAACCTGAGCTTACTGGTTGTCCTTCAGCCACAAATTCATTCCTTTCCCACTGTACCCCTATTCCTGCTGTGTTCAAGCCGAGGATTATTTTCATCTGCAGCTGCTAAGACTGTCCATCAGAACCCCTTCAATTAGGAAGGCTATTACTTCTCTTCCCTTTTGCCCCACATATCAGTGGTGGGATTCAAAAATTTTTACTATTGGTTCTGTGGGTGTGGCTTGGTAGGCATGGCTTGGTGGGCATGGCTTCTTGGGTGTGGCAGGGGAAGGTTACTGCAAAATCCCCATTTCCTCCCGGTCAGCTGGGACTTGGGAGGCAGAGAATAGATGGGGGTGGGGTCAGTCAAAGGTGGTATTTACCAGTTATCCAAAGTACTCAAAATTTCTGCTACCGGTTCTCCAGAACTGGTCAGAACCTGCTGAATACCACCTCTGCAACATATTCATGACTTTCCTGAAAAGGTTCTGAAAATGTGGATTGAGTACCTATTCCTTTGAATTTAAAAACAAATAATTGTACTTTATAATTGTGGGGTGGTTTAATATGTAAGTAATTAGAGTTCAAGAAAATAGCTAGATTTGGGGGATTGGTGGAGATTGCAAAAAAATACTTTGCCTTTTAGAAGTATTTTCTAGCAGAATATGCCAGCTTATTTATTTTTCAAAAGAGAATTTTGAATTTACTTTGATTGCTGCTGTTGTATCCCTATTAGCATTTGCTAGAGGTACAAAAGTCCAACCAACATCTGAAATCCAATTTAGGCACTTTAAAAGATACCGTTGAATTAACAGATGAGAAACATCAGGTTGCTATGGATCATCAGAACGTAATGCAGCTTCTTGAAAAACAGGTAATTTAATGCAAACGTCAGGCACTGTGACTTCAGACTCCAGGTCCCAGGTATCTGGTTTAAACAGGGAGACAGAATTTATGTGCATTTGGTCTTCCCTCACGTCCCTGTAAGTTGAACACATTTCCAATCAGTTCCCAATAAAGCCAAGAATGAGCACATTGGTTGGGGATGATTGAGATTACAATTCATTTGGGGACTTGGGCGAGTGAAGGCAGAATTAGATCTCCCAGGAATGTTCAGATTATGTTTTTTTTAAAATTTAATTTAATTTATATGTCACCCTTCTCCGGAGACTCAGGGCGGCTTACAATGCATTAAGCAGTAGCCTTCATACTTTTGTATATTTTATACAAAGTCAGCTTATTGTCCCCACAATCTGGGTCCTCATTTTACTTACCTTAGAAAGGATGGAAGGCTGAGTCAACCTTGAGCCTGGTGGGATTTGAACTTTCAGTAATTGCAGGCAGCTGATTTTAATAACAGTTAATGACACTGCTTTAGTCCGCTGAACCATGTTAATGTATTTTCTTCCAGATTCGGACTCAGTTGTGCTTTAAATTGGTAAAAGGTAGTTTCAGCTTTCTGTCTTGTTCTAGAATGTGGCATAATATATACATGGGTTGGACATAATATTTGTCTTCTTTCATCTGAATGGAGAATCCCTCTCCTTAATGCCATAACCTCTGGGATACCCTTCTCTTCTCTTCCCCCCCCCAAAAAAAAGGTTTTCCACAAATGCTTGGAATCTAATTTTTGATAAGTAACTATTCTAGAACCTCAGAGCCAGGTGCATGATTAGTAAGATCCCAGACATTAAAATTACAAGCTAAATTAGTTCATAATGTCTATTGTGGTCTCAAACTAAGCTGGTTCAGTAACTCCAATATGAACATGAAGTGATCTAGGCAACCAACTTGGGCACAGAAAGAAAAAGTAATTTCACAGTGTGACTCTGGCTGCTTTTCTGGTGCAGCAGTTCATATTGGGATTTTATTTAGATTGTGTGTTAGACACAAGTTGATAACTTGGATTTCAATAAAACAAAATTAAGCAATATAAAGTTACGCTATTGTTCAAAGTATCATTTTTGTTTTATGTAGGAAGCTAAGTGGTCTTCTAAGGTACAAGCTCTTCAAGAAGAACATGAAAATGAAAAGTACCAGGTAAATCTGAATGAAAGTTTCCTACATAGAAAAATATAATACACACACACAAAAAGGAAAATGTAAACCATTCGGAATGACTGTTTAAAATCCACTTTAGTTTATGTAAAATTTCACTGATTCCCATGTTGAATAACTGCATGAAGTATTCACATTCAGTTCTTTTGTTGAAAAATAAGCTACAGCATGCAAGAAATATGCTATGACAAGAATTACTTTGAACTTCTTCAGTTACATTCAGATTTCTCTCTGAACATTTGAATTGGTAAAGCCAAGAATTCCAATGGAGAAATATCTTCCCTGACAGAAGTGCTTTATATATGACAAGAGTTAAAAGAAGTACAGAAAGTATAGGGTAAATGTGTGTGGGTGTGTTTTCATAATTTATAAGATAATTAGATATATTAATGGTTTATAAGATAATCACAAACAAGGTAAACTTAGGAATTTTGACAATTTATACTTACATTACATATTTTTTCTAGCTTCCAGTGGAATAGGAAGACCTAGGAAAGGAGTTTTACAAAATGGAGAAATGTGGAATGATGTGGTTAAAAGAGTCACTTTGTATCTGGATAGCTATCTTTTTCTCTGAAAGAGTACCACTGCAAACTATATAGTCTGTTATGCCCATAATGCAGTTGTCTAGTTTTGGCTGATTGTGACAGCTACACAAATCTGTGCGTCATCACAAACCTGTTGAGTAGGATAGGCACCCTGATATTCTCTAGTTACTATCTAGAGGACCCTATGTTGCCTAACAATACCAAAGAGCACAAAAGTATAATAAATTAATGGTTTTTATAACTCCTTAAGAAAATAAGGGAAACGTCTTAATTAACTTTCCATAGTGCATACATTTCTATGAAGGGGAAGAGAGTCTGCCCTTTAATCTTTATGACCAAAAAACATTGGGAGGAGGAAAATTAGACCAGTAATTTTATATTATAAATACATAAATATATAATAAGATACATAATATAGCATAAGATAAACAGAATGTTTCTAGTTAAATAGACTTTTTCCATATTTGACCTGTTCAGCTCACAGCTCAAATTGAGAAGCTTAAAGCATCAGTGGCTGAGGAACTGAATATGAGCAACATTTTCTATCAGAAGAGGCTAGAAGAAGTAGGACAGAAGCTGCAAGAACAAAATGATCTTATTATTATCCAGAAACATCAGGTCTGTTCCATGTAATGGTGCCCTTCTAAAATGCCAGAGCATGAGCAAAGGGCCCTTTTTTATATGAAAAAAATATGGATGGAATTCCAGTAATTACACAAGTAAATATTTTCTATCCTTAAAAGCACTTCTCATTTTGCGTTCTTACAATCTTTGTTTCTTGTTCCTTTAGTAGGCTGCAAGTTAGCAATAGAGCATGGCTGCTGAAATTACAGGTTTAGGCTGCATCTGGGCATTGCATTTCAAAGAATTAGAAAAATGGAAGGAAATGTGCATAAAAGAGCAATACAAAGTTAGGGCTTAGGGAGCTGGACTCAGAAGCCAGAATTTTGATGGACCACTATCAGCCACTCTCATGGCCATGAAGTCACCAGAACTAGTTTATGAAGGAGACTTGCTTATAATTGCAGTTGGCCATGACAAAATATCCCTTTTGCCACAAGGCCAGACTTGAAGTACTATATATATATATATATTTATTTAGTTTGTCAAACATGTACAAGATAACAGGTATAAGTATAAAGATGGACATGAGCACAGGTAATGAGTACAAATAAATGGTGACACTTATGCACACCCCCCCCCCCCCTTACGGACCTCTTAGGAATGGGGTGAGAGCCACGATAGGCAGTTTAAGGTTGAAGCTATGGGGGTTTGAGGATGTAACAACAGAGTTGGGTAGAGCATTCCAGGCATTGACCACTCTGTTGCTGAAGTCATATTTTCTGCAATCGAGTTTAGACCTTGAGTTTGTATCTATTGTTTGCCCGTGTATTATTGTGGCTGAAGCTGAAGTAGTCGTTGACAGATAATACGTTGTAGCAGACAATTTTGTGTACTATCCTTGGGTCGGACCGTAGGCGGTGTAGTTCCAGGTTGTCCAAGCCCAAAATTTCAACCCTGGTGGCATAAGGTATTCTATTGAGCCAACATTGAGCTCATTATAGCAAGGAATAGTCTCCTTTTTCTTCCCATCTACTGTATGTGCTTGTCTTTAGGTCTGGGACCAATTAAGAGCAGTTCATGTGGAGGAGAGACTTTGTGCAGGGAGGAGGTATTGCAAAAGCATCGTTTGGCTTCCAATCTGTGCATGAAGCCCTATCACCTACCTGGAAGCCTTACTTTGTCAAAATGTTAGATGCCCAACTAGCATTGTATAAGCAAATTCTCATTTCTGCATTGTTTTCTATCCCTTGTTTTCTGTCCCTGTAATTTCAGATAGAAAAACTGGCTTCAAAAAAACCAGTAGAAAACTCGAAGTCATCTGAAGGTAAGTGGGGATTTTAAGGAAGAAAAAGTTTAAAATGTGCCACAAATACTTTTTTTTACTTTATTACAAAACTGCTTTTGCAGGAAAAAAACACACACCCTTATTTAGAAATATGTGCAGTTTATTTTAAGGGGAAAGTTGACAGTTGCATCCTCTCATATTTTTGTTCTAGTGAAAACTTCAGCACAAAATGTTCAACCCAAATCAAGCCCGTCATCTATGCATGGTAGGTTTCTGTAATAGACATGCAAATCCTTAGGTATTGTCCTGTGGGATAATAATAAGTAACAACTAAATTTAATTAATGGAACAATCTTTTTTTATTAAGCTCTCCTGAAATATATTGGAAAGTTCAGTCATTATATTCATTAAATATAATGTAACTTGCTGACATTTTCTTTCTGTACAATAATTGTTCCTATTTAAAATCAAAATTGAAGGATTTTTAACTAAGAGCATAAAACTTTGTTGTAATCAAATTAATTTGTGGTTGGCTCAATAGATTTTGGAATTGAAGCAGAAAATCAATCTGTTCTCCCAGCTGTAAGACTATTATCAAAAGAACGTCCAGAATCTGCTGTCCAAGGTTAGTTTATATTAATCTGGGGTAAGCACCTTGAATAAAGTTTGCAATAATAGGACCTTTTAAAAAACCCACCTAATTGAAATGTGTTTTATCTCAAGAGGTTTCTAAATATGCAAGAGACGAGAGAAAATGGATAGGCTAGACTAGAGAGAGCGAGAGCAACGTACTGCTCCCAGGGGCTACTATGCCTGCAGAACCATTACCCACATTTTGCAAAAGGCTCTGGGTGGATCTGGAGATTTATTTCATTTGTAACATTTAATTGCTTTTCTGGTTGGCCAGGAGCACTTCAAGGAGAAACAAGTGTGTTTGGAAAGGGATGATTCTAAAAGAGAAAATGAAGAGGGTGGGGAGGGAATGAAATGAGTGGGTTTACAGGTAAGAGAAAGGGAGACTATATTCAGAAGAGGTCTGGGAATAAACATACCTCTTTGTATTTTTAAGGCCCAGCTCCACCTCTGAGGTATATTCAAGAACAAAGCAAGCTATGTATCTTTTTGCCTCAATTGTTTACTTGCTCTAAAAAGGGTTTTTGCTAGAGTAGAAAATATGTTGGTTCAATGAACTGGCTTTACTGTATATTCAGGGTACAAAGTGCATTTCTACTTGGTACCTTGTGGATGAGTTGCTTGTATTTCAGCCTCACCAGTTTGCCTTTTGTCTTTCTATGATAATTTGTCAGAGCCATTTTTATGTGGAACCAGAGACAATTCCAATATATGGAATTGCCATATGGACAATTCCAATTTTAGACAATTTATGTCGATCCAGAGACAAAATGCCCAATGTGTCAATATAAATCACAGCATTGTAAGATGGGATCTCTGTAGCATCCCATACGAAAGTTCATGATTATAGAAGTATAATCTTCTTCAGGCATTCTATCATATGATAGCCGCCAATTCAAATAATTAGATTGTTTGGACTGGAAATTTTAAGATGTGGGGAATCTTTATTTGTCATTGTGAGTAGCTGTTCAATTTGTACAGATATCAGTGGTTCCCCCCCCCCCCCAAATAAATATAGATATTACTTGTAGTAGCAGATTCTGTTTATCGATGCTACCTTTGAGTAACAATTTAACCTGTGCTATTTCTAAACATACAAAAATGTCTAAATGATATCAGTATTTGAAGTTCTCAGCATTTAGCATTCCTTATTCAGTTTGGATATATTTGGGTTTTGATCTGGGTTATTTTATTGGTGATTGCCTATTTAAGTAGCAGAAAGCCTTTTTACTTCTTTAAGACTCTCTTCCTGCGCCTGCACATTCCTCCTGCCTTTTATAGTTATTGCTTTAAGCCAGATCTGTATGAACATAGGTATCCATGACAAACTAAGTGACAAATGAAGACACTTAATTTGCTAGTGGCAACTATCCTCCCTTGCTTGTGACTTTGACACCAGGTACAATTAATAAGTTACCAGGTTTGTGTTGTGCCAATGCGTTATTATTCCCAATTCCCCCGCACTCTATACGTGAGTGTAGTATGTTTGCATTTTTACTCTCCAATAGAATGATATTATTAGAGGAATTATTGTTTTGGGGAAAGACGATTTAACATAATTGCCTGAACTGTAAAAAATACGTTCTCGGACATGGGGCTGGCCCAACATATACGTGATCTTCATATACCTGTAGCCATACTGAATACTTCCTGTATGCAACCTTGAAGGAGAATGGCAAACTGAGAGCGTAGAATTTCTTGTTGACATTTTATTACAATCAGTTCACTTTTGGCAAAGATTAGATTTATAATGACTGTATCTCTTCCCCAGAAAAGCTGGAATATTAAGATGGGTAGACACAAAAGCTGAGGTGTCCAAGTAGAGATTTGAATAGTATTTTTGGTGAGCATAGCTGCCATAATCACTGGAACTTTGGTTGTACCGTAGAGCAGGGAAACAGTTTAGGTAGATTGCACAATTTGGCTTAACTATTCTTACCTGCAAAGAAGTGTCCACTTGGATTCTTGATTTATATTTAAGTTGGAAAACTGAAGAGGAGAATTTTAAGTGTTCAAAGGTTATCTTAAATTTAGCTAAATGATGAGCCAGTTGTGAAGATCAATGCTAAATGCCCATGACAGCAATGTTATTCTGTGATGCAATTCTCACAGTACAGTCCATTGAAGCTTTTCTAAATTGGGTGGTTACATTAGCTTGGGCCTTAGGGTTTTTCTCGGTATGTATTTTTGAGCATAAAATGTCTCATTTTGCTTTGAACTGTTACTAGTAAAACAATACTTCCTTTGATAGGTCAGTGTTGTGATATGAGCACAGATAGCCAAAGAGTTTTTACTCAGTTTTCTCATTTACACATAATGAGAAAATCCTAAGGCCCAAGATAAAGTAACCATCCAATTTTGAAAAGCTTCAATGGACTGTACTGTGAGAATTGCATTACAGAATAACATTGCTGTTACGGCTTGCCATCTATTGGGAGATGTAATTCCGGAATTGATTAATGCATCCTTAATACAAGAGTAGAGATTGAATCGACTGCTTCTGCAGCCTGAATGAAATAATGTGTCTCTCCACTGCCCCCAAAATCTGTACATGGTGTAGGGACAAAGTCCTAACGTCTGTTGGATTATATGATTTCAGGAGGAAAAAATTAGAGCAAATTTCTTTGTGGCTTTTTTTTTAGTTTAAACCCCAAAATCATCCATTTAACCTACAGTATGTGATTAGAGGTTGAAAACAAGTTGTGCATGATAATAAATATTTTGCCAGGTGCATGTAGCTGGAGGAAGTAACAAATTGTATTAAGTTGATAATGAATAATTGCATTTGATTCGGCTTTAATCACCAAATAAATATGCATCTGGTACTTTTCTGTACCTTTTTGAATTGTTTTCATTCTCTGGGCTTTATCCTTACCTGTTTTTATACTGTCTGTCTTTCTGTCTCTGTTGCTATTCATGTATTTCCTCGTTATTAGAACAGGCCCCTTTGGTACCCATGCTGGAGCCCATAGAGGAGCTTCCAGAGAATGAAAAAGGTAATCAACAGGACCAATTGAAGTTTTTGTGGCCTAAATTCTTCTTGCATTATGTGTCCGTATGAGAGAGCGAGAGACAAGAGAGCAGTGTCACATTTCTTCTACCAGAAGACACAAAAAGTCTCACCTCAACATTTTCAGATAGCCTCAGTGTTTATGTGTTCCCTTTGAAAAGTAGCTTCTCCTCTTTCTTGGCTTCCCTTTTTGCCAGTTTAGTGTCCACAACTATTCTCTCTAGGATTCTGTTTTGTTCATCTCTTATGTCCAGCCTCCACATGAACCTTCTTACACCTACAGGCAATTGAGTCCGGGAAAGAGGGCCAAAGGAAATTTTCCTTGCTTTTGAATTTGTCTTTATTTTGGGGTATTGTTGGAATTCCTTGTAGTTCATTTGATATAGTTCTTGGCTTGTGTGGCTTTCAGCCCACTGTTTGAACATACCATCTCAGGGGTGGGTTCTACTTACCTTTACTACTGGTTCGCATTGTGCCCGTATGCTTCTGCGCATGCGCAGATCACTTCTGATGATGTCCGGGTCATGGGCAGAGCCTCCCGCCAGTTTTACTACTGGTTCTTGCGAACCAGTCCAAAACAGGGGCAACCCACTACTGTACCTCCTGTCTTATTCATACAGATCTAGATTTACAGTTGCCTTCAAGAAGTCATAGAATCATAGGGTTGGAAGGGACCTTGGAAGTCTTCCAGTCCAGCCCTATTTGAGCAAGAGACCTTATACCATTCTGGACAAAAGTCAGTGGTTAAGGTTATTTACTTACTTACTTACTTACTTACTTATTTATATATATATATATCAAGAGTAGTTTTGAGAATAGCTACAGATTTATCCTCCAGAAAAAAATCATAGATGAAATTGCTAACAAACACAACAAGTAATAATGTGGATGATAAACTACATTCAGTGAATTACCTGTGTTTCCCTGAAAATAAGACCGGATCTTATATTAATTTTTGCCCCAAAAGACGAACTAGGGCTTATTTTCTGGTTAGGGCTTATTTTTGGAGAAATACGGTACTAAATGCGTCCATCTGGCTGACAATCTTAACTCTGGCTTATTTTTGTGGTAGGGCTTATATTATGAGCATCTGAAAAAATCATGCTAGGGCTTATTTTCCAGTTGGGGCTTATTTTCGGGGAAACACGGTAGTATTAGGATTCTATGCTCACATTATATGTTTACCTACATTGATTTGGATTGAAAATTTTTAAGAGTAGGTCCACTAAAATAAATAATACATACTTTTTAATGGATTTACTGTATCTGTAATTAAACCGATACCTAATGCATAACATGATTTGTCAGATGCAGTTGTGACCAAAGAAAGAGTTGAATTTCAGACTTCTACGGCTGTCCTAGTTATATTTAAAATTAAGGTATTGTTTTGCTTTTTGCTTTAGAAACATTAGAATTTCTTAGGCAGAAAATTCAGGTGAGTGCATAATACACTTCAAATATTTTGATGAAGCGTGCATTGATTTTATGATGTGATTTTTAAAGAACAATATCTGGCTTGTTTCAGAAATAGAAAAGCAAGTACCCCAAACAGGAAAGAATAAATCTCACATGATAAATATCTTGAAGAGCGATCCTTCTTTAACAAAAGAGCTAAGAACAGTTTTGGAGCAGACCCTAGCAGAAAAGTTGGAATCCTTGGGAATTAAATCAGTAAGATCACTTTAAATAGTTCAAATGAGTGAAGTAATGTTAATGTCTTTTTCAAACCAGCACTCTTCAGGTGTGCCTGCCTGACATTCTGAGTCACACAAAATATTGCCTCTGAATTGGAAAAAGGTGAAAGACAACATCTCAGCACAGAAGTCAGTGTCTGTAAAGTAGTGATGTACATCTGTAACAAAACTATTATATGTTCAAAAGGGGAAAGGCTCAATACTACCCACAATGCAGGAATGTCTGGTGAAGATGATGGAATTAGCAGATTAAATTGACTCTAACGAAAAGAGGAAAAAACTTATTATTTCTAGTCAACCTTAAATGTATTGTTTTTTCTCTAATAGATTTTTTTGCATGAAACAGAAAAATATGCACTCATGATTTGTGACTTTGATTGTTAGAAAAACTGGAAAATAGAAAAAAGTGAACTCTTTTTTGTAATCATGAAATAAGACTTAATATAAACTTAATACATTTGATGCAGAAAAAAATGGAAGCTCCTCCCTCTCTCCCTCTTGTTGTCTTTGCATTGTTCCATCATTTCCCAAGAATAATTTATATTCTCGAATATAAATTTCCCAAGAATAATTTATATTCTCGAAAAAATAAAATTATTTTTAATTTTTGTTAATTCATCCTATTCAAGGGAGTACGTGGCATCCCAAGTGATCATCTGAACAGAGTCTTAATATCTGTTGAGACTGCTAGAGAAGAGAGAAAAAAACAAATGCCTGACATTCAACACATTCGGGAGCAACTTGAACGACAAGTCAGTTTCAGAGTTGCTGAACGATCATCTTGCAGCAGATTTCTTTCCAACCCTCTTCTTTCTTCAGAAGGTATGATCTTTGTTTATGCTCTGGGGTCAGATTTAAAAGTTTAGCATTGCTGTCTGTAAATGATTCCTTAAAATTAGTGGTGGGATCCTGCTGGTTTAACAACTGGTTTGGTGATCGCGCACGTGCGCAGCTTTACAAAAGCTTCCCCTCCGCGTTACTGCTGGGGAGTAACACAGCTGAGGCACAGCAATCTGCTCTGCCATGCGAATCAGCTGAGAAGATATAGGTCAGTAAAGCGAAGGGGTGGGTGGGGGGGCCCACCTGATCATCAGAGCGAACCGGTTCGCTCCCAGCTGATCGTTGGAGCTACCGGTTCGCCTGAACAGGTAGAATCCCACCCCTGCTTAAAATAAAGGTTTGCCAGTTTGTATGTATAACGTGACTGCAATACTTAGATTTACTGACTACAAGCAGGTCTCAATTAACCATGAATCCCATGAAATAATTCATTCAGATTTAAACATTTTCAAGTTATGTGGAAAATAGGCTAATTGGTTCTAGCGTGATATAAATAGACAATGAAAAATTATCAACATGAATTTTTATATGCTTCGTTACTGAAATATAGCAGTAAAGATTAAAAGTATACACTTACAACTTTATTTTTAGCAAAGTCACAGTAGGTATAGAAAGCAAAATAAAAACAAGAATATTCTAAATATTATTCCTATCTTACCATCCGGATCAGTATTTCTCAACCTTGGCAACTTTAAGATGTGTGGACTTCCAACTCTCAGAATTCCCCAGCCAGCATTCTGAGAGTTAAAGTCCACGTATCTTAAAGTTGCTCAGATTGAGAAACATGAGGAAGGAGACGGTGACAGGAAATGGTCCCACAAAGTGGGAATGTGGGATCCTAAAGAGATCTTGTGATTTAGTGATCTAGTGACTTGTTGGAATAAGGTAGTGAAATATTTGTAAGAAAAACGCTAAAATCAAATAGGAAATACTGTTTTTTTGTTCCTTTATGCGGCGTGATTTCACTAAGTATTCCTTCACAGACAGGGGCATCTGCTTTAAATGACACTGGATCCTCCTTATCATTTCATTACAGCTAAACACAGGACAACTCGCTTAGGAACTTCATTACCCACCGTTTTTCCCAAGCCAGTAAAACGTTCTTCCATTACCAAACGTTCACTCGTGCAAAGAACATTGCCTGCTGAAAACACTTCAACCCCAAAGTAAGTCAAAAATTTCAGGTAAGATATAACTGTTGCACGTTTTATGAGTAGCTGATAGTGTTGTCTTCTTGGTGATGTATTTATTTATCAAATATATTTAGTTCTCATCTCATGGTTCAGGTGACTCTTGAGTGGCCCATTGATGAGCAGGAAATAATGGTGGGGATTACTAAATTATTATATTATTTCCTCTAACCTCATCGAAACAGACATTTATATTTGTAAGAACAGCAAGGGGAATAGTCAGCTTCACCTTCATATAAACCAAATCTATAAGCCAATGGCTCCAGTGAGGAAGTGCAGGAAAACAAACTGCAGTGTATGAAGTATCCGTCTTACTAGCCAAAAGAAACTGCAAATATTTGTTTTCTCTTCCTTCCAGAACCAAGAAGAATATGTTAAAGGATGAGATTTCTAGAAAGCCACCTAGTACTGTGTAAGATGCCTTCATTTTGTTTTGCATGCTTTGAAATAAGAATTCTATTACAAAATCAGAAATTAATTTTGGAACAAATTGGATATAGAGGTAATCCTCGACTTACGACAGTTCATTTAGTGACCATTCAAAGTTACAACAGTGACAAAAGGAACTCAGGACCGTTTTTCATAGTTATGACCTTTGCAGCATCCCCATGATCATGTGATCAAAATTCAGATGCTTGGCAACTGATTCATATTTATGAGCGTTTCTGTGTCCCAAGGTCATGTGATCCTCTTTTGCGACCTTCTGACAAGCAAAGTCAATGGGGAAGCCGGATTCACTTAACAACCATGTTACTAACTTAACTGCAGTGATTCACTTAACAAATGTTGGCAAGGAAGGTCATAAAATTGGGCAAAGCTCACTTAACAAATGTCTTGCTTAGCAACAGAAATTTTGGCCTCAATTATCGTCGTAAGTCAAGGACTACCTGTACCACTTTTCCTAAAGAAGTGTAGTGTAGGCTGATTGAAAACAAGGACAGAGCAAAAGGAGAGAGGGGAGCAGAAGTTTGGGCAGGACATTCTGTGTCTGATCCTAAATCTGTTAATTCTTTTCAAATGCTATTTACATACTTCTGGATTCATAAATTACATTGAATATTATACGTAACAGGGACAACCAATGGTTATGATTCAACTACTTTAGGTCATCCACCTTTTAGCTTGAATGGAATCAAGTGAATTGATTGGCTGAAATCTATATGTGGCTCAGGGTTTCCCAACCTTGTGCCTTTGAAAAAGCTGGAATATAGGTTCTTTCACTAAAAATCATGAAATAAGTTAATCCAGCACTTTTGGAGGGCAATACTTTGGAAAAGGCTGAAATAGAATTCTGCAGTATTCTAATAAAAAAAATAGTTTAGTTAATTCTTATTTTTATAGAGTGGTGTTATTCTAGATCGGGTGTCAAACTCGTGGCCTGCGGGCTGGATATGTCACGCGCTGGCTCCACCCCTGCCCGGTTAGTGAAGTGGGGAAAAGTCCCGATATGTCATGTGTCGTTGCCATGACAACGCAAGTTTGATACCCCTATTCTAGATTAAAATCAATGCTTCATTGCTCTTATGATATAATATATATATCTGCCTATTGATGCCAAAATAATCTTCCAACAAAAATGGGTACATCTCCCAATTATCCTTGCTTTGGTAAGAGAGTTGCTAAGGAACTGTCTTAGGTATAATGTTTGCTAGATTATCGATTCTAGTTTTATTATAGAAAGTTAGTTTATATTTTTAAAATTGCTGTAACTGGAACAGCTTAAATTCATAGATGAATTTTTGTTTTCCCAGAACTCCTCCATTTAGTTCAGAAGAGGAAGTGGAGGATAATGACATCAGGCACTCCTACATCTCACCCGAATTATCTCTGCATAAGGCATCCAAGGGCCACAGCAAAGACAATTTGCCAAGATTTGCATATCGGAGTGATGTAAACATCCCTGAGGACGAAGTAGATCTTAAGCCATCCCGAAGCAGAAGTACAAAAGCTAATTATGTGGGCAGTTCTTGGGGGGAAAGCTAAAAATACGTGGCACGTGTAGGGGAGGAGAAACTGCCTTAAAAAGATTGGCAAACTGAAGTAGATGGACCATGTCAGAGAATTGGAAAACGATACCTAACCTAAAAGATCCTTGTAAACCACCAAATTATGACTTTTAGAAAATAGAACAGAATAGAATGAATGAGCTGGAAGAGACCTTGGAGGTCTTCTAGTCCAGCCCCCTGCTAAAGCAGGAGAACCTATACTATTTCAGATAAGTGACTGTCTAGTCTCTTCTTGAAAACACCCGGTGATGGAGCGCCCATGAGGCATCCTGTTCCACTGGTTAATTGTCCTCACGGTTGGGAAGTTTCTCTTTAATTCCAGGTTGCTTCTTTCTTTGATTATGACTGAAGTCTTGAGAGCTTGACAGCTATTTTAAGGTTCCATCATTATTGTAGGTGATCTTGGGTGGGAGCTCATCAACATTTTATAAAGTCTAATCTCAGGATTTGAATTTACTTTCATTTTCCAGGTCAGAGTTTGGGTGATAATGCAGCGGTGCCTACAAAATTGGCTAATCTCTGCATGTGTTCTTTTCTTCTACTTTGCTGTAATTTCCCGTCCAATGTCAGGAGAGTACAGAATTATTGATAGTGATACCATCCTGGTTCTGCTGTGTGACTTGATGTCTAGAATGGAGATCCACTCCTGAACGGCTGATAGGCTCAGAAATGAACTTTCTGCCTTAGATCTTTTGCCAACTAGCTAATGCAAAGTTAATTTTACTTGGGTTGCATCTCATATGCCAAAGAAATAAATCTTCACCATGTCTATTTCATTAAAAATATACTTATTGTGTATTTTTATGAAATAAAAATATACAATAACTAAACAATGTATTCGCTTTTAAACATTTCCTTAATTTAAAACCTGAGATGGTACAGCAGGGTGACAAGTTTGCTGGGATGGCAGTCAGCTGTGTTTAAGGGAGAGAATAAAAGGGGGCAGAACTTGGGCTTAGGGGCAAAAGTAGAAAACCACCTTATCAGCAAGATGCTGTGCAATTTCACAACCGAAGCCAGGATAGTCAAAAGTCTGCTTGTTTCAAAAGGAAGCCAGATTTCAGCCTTGGAAACTTATTGGGTGACTTGGGGTCAATTTTTTAGACCGATGTATGTTGTAGTGTTATTGTGGTAGAGAAAAAATGGAGGTTATTCCATGTATGTCCCACTTGAAATCCTGGAGGAAAGATGTGTGTGGGTGTAAGAACTGTACAGTGTAGTCTCTGGACTAAGTCTTGTTAAAGAAATGTTGACAGCATAGCAGGCACTGCCACTGTGTCTTCAAATATTTGTTTTATAAACTAACGGTATTCTATCTTGATGGGTTTTAGGCTCTTTGCTTCAAAATGAGATGGATGAAATGGAAAAGTTTCTTTTGAGCCAAAGAAAGGAAAGCAAAGAAATTGGAGGAATGAATGGTGGTTCATCATCTATTCATACATGTGCCCAAGGAGTAAAGGTATTTCCCAGATAAGATTCTAGGCTGTCCCATTTGTTAAATGTTTTCTGATCCTATTGTACATATTGTCATTTTGACTCCGATGTCACCTGGGGTAATCATAGAACTGTTCGATTGCAAAGAGCAACTCAATCCATCAGATCCAGAATCCTTCATGTAGAAATCCCTAACATTTCCAGCCTTTGCTCATACACACCTAGTGCCAGGAATCTTAACAGCTTCTATGGTTATTGGTTCCACTGTCACTTGGTCTTATTATTACCAATATTTTTCCTAGCAAACAACTGCCAGAATTAAGTTCAGAGCAGTAGAATCCTACATACAGCTTGCATTCCTTTGTATCCAATGGAATTCTTAATGCAGCTTTAATGAAACATTTTCGATGAAGAATGAAACACATGTTTAACTCTTTCCAGTGTAAACGAATGAGGTACAAGTAGAAACATTTTAACATTGCTGCATTTTTTTTAAAAAAAATTACAACTGTAAAATCTTATAGACCCGTGATGGTGAACCTATGGCACGCGTGCCACAAGTGGCACACGGAGTCATATTAGTGGGCACGCCAGCTCAGCTCTGGGGCGCATGCACCCGCTGGCCAGCTGATTTTCGGGCCTTCTGGGCCCACCAGAAGTAGGGAAACAGGCTGTTTTCTGCCTCTGGAGGGACTGGGGTGGGTGGGGAAGGCCCGTTTTTCTTTCATACCTGGCTCCAGATCCTGTCTATTTATCTGGGAAGGGCGAAAACAGCCTTTCCCACTCCCTTGGAGGCCCTACGGAGGCTGAAAGGGCCCATTTCTTGACTTCCGGTGGGACAGGAAGTGATGTTTTTTGCTGTCCCCGGCCTCCAAAGACTCCTAGAGAGGCTCCTAGAGATTCCTAGAGAGGCTCCTAGAGACTCCTAGAGAGGCTCCTAGAGACTCCTAGAGAGGTTCTGGAGACTGGGTACAGCAAAAAATGTCACTTCCTGTCCCACCGGGAGTCAGGAAATGGGCCCTTTCAGCCTCCATAGGGCCTCCAAGGGAGTGGGAAAGGCTGTTTTCGCCCTTCCCAGATAAATAGACAGGATCTGGAGCCAGGTAAGAAAGAAAAACGGGCCTACCAGGCCATCATGTGCCCGGGGGGAGAGCGGTTGCGCGCACATGTGTATGGGCACGTGCGCGCACAACCCTCCCCTGCCCCCCCCCCTTCCTGGCACGCGATGGCAAAAAGGTTAGCCATCACTGTTATAGACAATATTCTGTTTTTTCCTTTCATCCTACTCATTCTGCCCTCTTTCAGTAGAGGTCACTGTTTTTTAGAATAACACATTTTTTTTTCTACCGGTGTTGATACAATGTTTAGTAATGAATCAAGAAATTACGCATTTCTATACTGTATCGATTTGTTTTTTTAGAGCAGGAAACTAAAACCATTGTTTTTTTGTATTCTTGAGAATGCCAAATTTCTTTCAATAGTCTTGTGTATCTCTTTCATCTTACTGTATTACTGTGTTCAGATTGATTGAGAATCATCACTCAGCGAAATATTGCTAAACATTTCGTAAGTTGAAGAAATTGCTGTTCTTTTTTTTTTTTAATAGTTTACAGGTATTGGAGATGAGGATGACTGGGATTTATCATCTCTGGAAGATGAAAAACCTTTGAAAGATGAGAAAAATAAGAATGTTCGTGCTGTTGAAAAGAATGATCCATGTGCTGTGTCAATGACCCATGAATGGGGAAAACCAGTAAAGGATGAAGGTATTTTCCTGCTAGAATTGCTGTGCTATATTTTTTCTGTACAATTTGAAAGAGCATTATGTGTGTGTGTGTGTGTTAATCCAGACATACATCTACTGTGGCTGTGGATGCTGTTTACTTAGATCAGCAGTGTCAAACTCCTATTTCATTAAGGGCCGCATCAGGGTTGTGTTTGACCTCAGGGGGGCCGGGATGGATAGAGTGTGTGGTCAGGATTGGCATGGTCAGATCGATGTCACTTGTGTTGGGGACGCCTGTGGTGGCCAAGTGCTAAGGCAGGACATCCTTCAGAACCTCCCTCCCTCTTATTATAATCCCCTTCCTTTCTTCCTCCGCCTCCCCAAACTGTTTTCATTGAGAGGCACCGCAGGCCAGATCTTTGCTGTTTCCATCTAAGTACCCCGCGGGTTGGATCTGGCCCCCGGGCCTTGAGTTTGACCCCCCCTGTCATAGACCTACCAGTTGCATAATAGCTTAGTGCTGAAGAAAAAAGAGTTCCTATGACAACAAGATGTACAACTCTCCCATTGCAATCATTGAGAGGGTGGTGAGAGTTTCATGCACTTCCTAGCTTTGCCCAATGGCACTAATTCCAAAGCTGGAAAGTTCCCACATTGGCCAACTATGGTTATGGGAGATGGCATTTTTCCAAAAAGATTTAGACTGGATAATAACGAGAACCTATCTAAGTGTAAGAATATGAAATGATAGGTGGCAGGGAATGGCAGCATCTTTCTCACTGAATAATCTTTCCAAATTGTTTTCTTTTTAAACAGGACGTCCAGATGCAGATATGTCAAGCTCACCGAAAAGCAGCTTGGTCACTGTTACAGATTGGAGTGACTCTTCAGATATTTGATTGTGCAAGGAGGTTTAATCTGATTTCTGTCCTTTTTTTCTTACGGTGCACTAACAAGGAACTTTTCTTTACAAAACTGTGTCCCAAGTTTTACCTTTTATCAAACGCGAGCTTTTAATTACTTTCAGCTAGTTCTCCTGGAAGAAGTGGCTAAAAAGTGTTTTATCAATTAATACTGCTTTAATACTTTTTTTAAAAAAAATCAACACTTATTTAAATCATACAAAGACTTTACATAAACTTATTTTTATTATAATGTTACTTTCTTGCTTTTCCAACATCCAGGACGACAAAAATGTTGGAAGAAGTTGCCTTTGATTCCTGGCACTTCCATGCAGCTCCTATCCTGGACTTTCTTGCTCTCTGCATCACTGCCAACTTTCATTTTTGTTGCTTTCTGGGTTGGGAGATGAGGAGGAGCAAGAGTCACTCAGGAAGGGAATTCCCAGGAGGCAGGATAAAACAGGCATTCCACCAATGAGAACCATTATCAATCAGAATAGAGCAGGAAGGGACCTTGGCGGTCTTCTAGTCCAACCCCCTGCTCAAGCAGGAGACCCTATACCATTCCAGACAAGTGGCTGCCCAGTTTTTTCCTTAAAAACTTCCAGTGACAAAGCACCCACAACTTCTGAAGGAAAGCTGTTCCACTGGTTAATTGTCTTCACTGTTAGGAAGTTTCTCCTTATTTGCAGGTTACTTCTCTCCTTGGTGAGTTTTCATCCATTGTTTCTTGTCTTGCCTTGTGGTGCTTTGGAAAATGAGTTGACCCCCTCTTCTTTGTGGCAGCCCCTCAAATAATGAAATACTGCTATCATGTCCCCCCCCCCCCCCCCCCCGTTCTTCTTTTCACTAGACTGGCCATAACCAATTTCTGCAACTATTCTTCGTATGTTTTTGTTTCCAGGCCCTTAATCATCTTAGTTGCTTTTCTTTGGACAAAGTCTCAACATCTTTTTTGTGATGTGGCGACTAAAACTGGATGCAGTATTTCAGGTGTGGTCTTTTCTAAGGATTGATAAAGTGGTACTAATAGGAAACACTGCAAAACCTATTCAGTTTCTTCTGGTGTAACATCTGAGCTGAAAGATAGAGCTGCACATCTGCTGAAAGTCCCTACCAAAAAACCCAACCACATCTGTTGATACAGCTGTTCTGCGAAAGGAGCCCCTCAGTTTGAGAAAAGATTAGCAGATTTTCTTAATGGTAAAGAAGTTGACTGTGTAAGAATCCCAAGCTTTGTATTTTTGTACAAATGGTGGGCACTGGAATATTAAGGATAATATCAGGTCACATGAAAACTGCTTGGGGATCGGTTGAAGCAACATAGGAAGGATGCATTAAAATGCTTTTGCAGCACCTTAAGTTGAACACATTTATCATGCGCTTTGTAACCTGTCAAACCTGACCTCTGGCCTAGCCTTTGTGCTCATCTGTCATTGCTATCAAGCCTGCAAAAGAAGGTGATGATATGCCTCTGCTTTTGACTTCTTCTGCCTCTACTTATGAAGAGCAAAATTGCCTTTTGCCCTGAGCATGCAGAAATAATTGCTCAAGGGGACGGGTGGATCAAATGATCATACCAGATGCTATCTCACTTAGTGTTTCAGGGTATCTAATAACTTCAGTGTACTTCATAAATTGTGCCCTAGTAACCCTAAACGACCCTTCAACAAGCAAAAATTGAACTGAATTTGGGGACAGGGGGCATAAAAATAATAAGATTTTTTTTTTAAAAAAATGAAATTGTTTATTTTAAACCCAACTAAACAATAAGGTTCTTCTAAACATTCTTCTTATCCAAAATTACTAAAGCTACATTTCTGGTCTCATAAAAATGACTAAAAGGCTCTGTTCCTTTCTTATTCTTCATTCTTTCCCTAAACATTTGGTATTTTTAATTCTAGGCACAAGTAAGCATATCTGGAAACCAGCATGTGTGTGCTCTATCCCTCCATCTTCTCATTACTGACATCTAAATGTACAATGTGGTTCTCTGTAGTAAAAAAAAAAATCTGTCTGTGGAGGATCCTAAATTTCAATGAGTTTCATATTTTACAAAAAGATATGGGATAGGATTGGTCTTTAACGGTATAATATGTATCAAGGCAATGAAGCTTTGTCACCAGGAGAAAAACAAGGAAGAAGACATTCCTACTGCACTACAATTGTAATTGTGTACTATAATACTATGACAACCAGCGTGGTGTAGTGGTTAGGTACCAGGCTAGAAACCAGGAGACCATGGGTTTTAGTCTTGCTGTAGGCATGAAGCCAGCTGGGTATATTTGGGCCAGTCACTCACACTCTGTCCTTGGAAGAGGAAGGAAAGGGCAAACAACCCTTGGCAAAAAAAAAATGCAGGATTAGTCCAGGCAGTTGCCAGGCATTAACTCTGACCAGCAGGCACAAAAAAAATCCAATACTAAATCACATTATCTAAAAATATTACACAAAATAAAATGATACAATCAAATGGTATATTACATTGTACATTTTGGTGGTCTGATGAGACTTTCAATTTTTAGAGCAATGTGACAAATCTTCAGGGACACAGTTGATTGTTCCAATCAATACCCGACACTGCCTTGATTTAAATCAACCAATTTGAAGGTGAGGGATTAAGTGAAACTACAGAGAGAAACTCCTCAGAAATAGAGACATTTATCTGCTCATGATACCTAGTGGAACACAAGCTGCCTTATGTAAATCTAAAATTCCAATTTTAACCTTTGGAAAGTTAAGGAAGAAAATCTCTGTTTTGTGTTACAGGGTATTTGGGTATGTGTGTGTGGGGGAATTGTTAATCCATATAATTGTGATATTGGGATTAAAACTGTTGGTGTTTCATAATGCATTATTAAGATATTGCTTAAGCTTAACTCTTATCTGTTTTAACATGCTTTTAAAACTAGTCCCAAGTTATTAAAAGCAGGTCTTCAAAACTGATGGATCCATTTAAAAGCTGCAATTGTTGTGTTTTGATTCTGAAGATCCCTGACAATATTGGCTGTAATCAAAACGACTTCATTTATATTTCTTTTTACAGAAAGCAAAACATAGCAAGTTATTTTTCAGTTATAAATTATGTCTAGTATAAGTATAAATCTTAAAACAAGTTATGAAGAAATTTTACATCGAGTAGACAAAAGTTCATTTATAAAACAGTTAAAATAGTTATAAAACTGCTGATGCTCAAGATATCAAGCTGCTTTTAAAAATCATTCTGCGGATGGACAGTTCATACGTTATGATTCTTAATAACAAAAAAATTCCTCCAAGCATCCATTTACACATAGGCATTTTTGTCGAAGTGCTTTGGAGGGATCTTGGATGCTTTAAAATCTGCTGAGTAGGCCTTGGTTCGAGAAGACATCACAGAACCTGGTTTGTTGTACGCATATACCATCCTGAAACAAGAGAAAGTTTTAGAGCTCATTTAAATATCAAGAAATATTGAAAGGAAGATCTCACGGGGCTACTGTGTGCTTTGGGTTCTACTATAGACAGACATTTGGGGATACAAGGAAGGATGAGCACAGCCACTCTGCAGCTCATTTAAAGCAGCAGAATCGATTTCCAGGATGCCACAGCTGCCTTACAGTCCTGGAAAAGGATATGGCTGTTTGGATGAATTGCAGGGGCTGCATGTACTCATACCAGTGGGGGGTTTCTTCCGGTTCAGGAGAACTGGTAGTGGCGGCAGGGGAGGCTCCACCCAACCGCCCATACATCATGGACGCTCTTGCACATGCGCAGAAGGGCTGCGCGCGCATGCACTTCCGGTTCCGAACCAGTAGCGAAGGTAAGAGGAACCCACTACTGACTCATACCTTAATCACAACAACAATATCATACCCATCCATTTTGTTCAAGTTGGGTAAAAACTTTTCAGGCATTATTGCAGTTCAGGAGGCTACTTGTGCTCAAGTCTCAATATTCTTTTAAGTGCCCATTTTAACAAGAATAGTGGTACTACTTTTAAGTGACAGTCTAACAAGAATAGCGTTAATACTTTGCTAATCTTTGAGAAAAGCTTTCTGTAACCAAAAGTACAGAGTGGAATTTTGAACAATTTTCAAAACTTCTCCGATGTAGGAATACTTACTAGCAAGGTAGAAACAGTTTTTCTCAGTCTGATCTAAAGATTCTTTGGACAGCAGTCTTGTACTTATAATCAAATATCTAGAAAAATATAGGTGTGTTCTGAAGAATATGCTCGTATTGCGTATCAGTGGGAAGCTAAAATTGCCTTTATGACCATACCATGGAGGTCAATTGGTCAAAGCCCTACAGGGTCAAATGCTAAGAGCATGACTTAATGGCCAAGCTGGGAAAGGCAGCTGCTACCTTATTATTGATGACACAATGAAGGATGGCCTGTGGAACATTCCCAAATGTCACAGAGCTTCCCCAGGCAGATACCTCTAATTGCTTCACACTATAAACTGGAAAAGGGACTGTGTTAGCAACAGTGCTTATATACTGCTTCATATTGCTTTATAGCTCTCTAAGCAGTTTACACAGTCAGCATATTGCCCCCAACAATCTGGGTCCTCATTTTCCCGACCTCGGGAGGATGGAAGGCTGAGTCAACCTGGAGCTGGTCAGAATTGAACTGCTGACAGTAAGCAGTGAGTTAGCCTGCAATACTGCATTCTAACCACTGTGCCACTATGGCTCTGTTACCTGATGTTTAGAAACTACCACTTCATTTTCAGAAGGGAATAAAAGGATTTGTTTAGCAACTATTTCTTACCATTTCAGTCATGCTAGCAGCCTCTGACTTTCTTTTTATTTGACCAAGTACAGAACCATGAAATCAATGTTTGTTTTTTTCTCTCCATGCCATTGATTGTAGCAAGCTGTCCTTAAAACAGCTTCAATTCAGGCATGGAGTTTAAATTTTTGAGATGTACTTGTTTGTCCAAAACAGCACAACCTGAGCTTGCTTACTCAGAAATCAATCCTATGTGATTCAGAGGATCCATTCCCAAATTAAGACTGGCGCTTCACGTAGCTCATGCTGGAAAGTGTAGAATCTTTCATGAATTCTTATTACAACCCTACTTTTAGTCAACATTCTCAACATTTATGTCTTCTTCAAGATCCCCATTTTGACTCAATTCTTTCATATTTTGTGTACCGGGAAACTAAATTAATATACCACATAATAGATGGATGAAAAGGAAAGAAAGCTTGGAAGGATAAGAAAGGGCTACTAGTGAATACTGCTGACTCAGTACTATTCTAGATAAAGGAAAATAGTTGGGAGGTAGTTTCACAATTAAAGATCTATTTCTGTGAAAGCAAAATGCCCAGGAAATTTAAACATAAGCCATGAATCATTCATGCATCTTAAAAGCATTGAAAATGCAACATGCATTCTTTTAAAGAGGCATCTAAGGCATCTTATGTGCCTAAATTAACTATTAGCTTGTGCTAAATGACTTCTAATTCTATGTTTAAATTTTAAAGAGATGAGCAGTATCTAACAAGTTTTTTTTTCCCTAAAAGCAGAGGGTTCCCCTTTTTTTCCCAACTAATCATTCTTAACTATTGACTAGGGTTATTTCTGAAATATTTGATGATTGGATTAGTGCTTCTTATCTTCTTACAATTTATTAACTAGAAATCTACAAATATTAATTTTAACAAAAGCAGTCGTCTGTACCGTGGAGTTTGTTTGTTTTCAACAATGGAGAAGCAGAATATGCTGCCACCAATTATGCAAAGCGATGCTCCAGCCCAACCAATGAATAAAGCGGCTCCCAGTTCATACCTGCAGATAGGTGATAATTCATGTTTAATAAATAGTTTCATTGGCAAATCAGTTTTATTTACTTAATGCAAAGGATTTACAAGGCTAAATTAAGGCATTCATTGTATTAACAAAAATTTAAATAATTTTTGCTCTTTCCACTGCAATCCTCACCCTCCCAAAATCAGAAAGCTTGGCAAACATTGCTCCTGTCTAAAACAAGCCATTTGAATTATGGCTTGTTTTAGGGCATTGAAGGGCATTGAGGGTTTAATTCCCTCTTCACTTCTCCAATTCTCCAAGAATTGGAGAAGTTACTGTCTTGCTTTCCAGTGTATATCTTAAGTATTTACAAGGAAAGAAGTCATAAATTGTCTGCAATAAAAAACATGTGAGTGCCTTGTTGCATATACTGTAATTCGGCAATAACAATCATTTGAGTAATTATAACAGAATAATCCTTTACTTCTTGCTGGGTCACAAAGAGAGCACTTCTACTAAATATATTGTGGGCAAGAATTAGTATAGAATTAGATCATTTGCTATAAATGCTTCAGTTTTGGTTGCAATAACTAGAAAGATTAAAAAAGACCCTAGAATATAGGTAAGCTATCGGTTGATTTAACTTCAGAAACAGAGCAAAAGATTTTAATTTTTGTTAGTTTCTTTTAGCTATATTGTACTGAAATATATTTTTTCAAAGCTGTCCAGGACAGCTCAAGCCTATGGACCTTGTAATCTTCCATTCTAACATCAGTGAAATACTAATGGCATTCAAAAGGCAGCAGTTGTTTTATTTCATTATAGCCAGTTTAAACTTTATTTTGGGCAGGTTAATTCCTCTGAACCAGGCAGATAGACCAAAACAGCAAGTAAAACACCTCCTATCTCAGTGGTTTTTTTTTCAACTGGACTTACTTTTGTGCAATAAATGTGGGGTCAAAGAACTCAGATGTGATTCGGTGAGCATAGAGGGAGCAACCAGTCAATGCACTCAGTCCTAAAAAAATGCATCAAGCGCAGAACAGATTAATATCTGGAAATACTTCGATACACATTCACCAGAATCTACAATCGACAGCAATTTTCCCACTTAATTTGATCTGCCTAGAAAAACTCAGCTCTGATCATTTCATATTTACCTGAAATAATAAAGATCACTCCAGCAAAACAAGCAATTTTAGCTTTAGTTTGGTCTGAGCCTCCAACCTTTGTACACTTCATCCCGATCAGGGCAAATACAGAGCCAAAAAACCCAAGGCAGACAGCAGCAATCATGAGTCCTCTGCACGCTTGGATGTAACCTGAAAATGCAAGAAGAAATTGAGTGATGCCCATATTCAAAGGGCTTTTCAGTATATGTAATGAAGGTCACCTGGGTAATAAGACACTTTTCTTATCTCTTCTAATTAGATCCTCTTATGCAAATCTCCACTCTTTCTTCACAGTTTTTTGCAATGATTCATAATTAATAAATTTAATAAAAAATTCACTTGGCAGTACCTAACATAATGGGAAAGGTGGGAGAGGATGCAGAGTAATGTAAACATGGACACACCAGGTTATACTAGAAATAAAAATGCTCCCAACTTTATTGATAGCACCCTATAAAGATAAGCTATTGGTTCAGGGATCTTAGCAACATCCAGTGTGTCAGGGCTACCACAAAGAAGAAGGGGGTCAACCTATTTTCCAAAACTCTAGAAGGCCAGACAAGAAACAATGGATGGAAACTCATCAAGGAGAGAAGCAATCTAGAACTAAGGAGAAATTTCCTAATGGTGAATCAGTGGATTGGCTTGCCTTCAGAAGTTGTGGGTGGTCCAACACTGAAGGCTTTTAAGAAGAGACTAAACAGCTATTTGTCTGAAATGGTATAAGGGTCTCCTGCTCAAGCAGAGCGTTGGACCAGAAGACATCCAAGGTCCCTTCCAATTCTGTTATTCTATGTTCTAAAATATAGGTGGTTAATTCACAGCTTGATGTGATATTGCAAGATCAGCCAGTATTATTGATTTAATGCTTGGTGTTTTGTACAAATGCAACCAATATAAATTACAGTAATCAAAATACAAATTGAAAGAATCACAGTGTTCCCATATTCTCTTCTATTTACAGATTCCTACTGCTTTTCTACTGTTTCCTACTCGAAGTTCAATTTATTTTTTGGTATTCTATATCCAACCTTGGCAATTTTAAGACTTGTGGACTTCAACTCCCAGAATTCCTCAGCCAGTTTTGCTTTGATCTGCACAGATCAAACCAAAAGAAAAAGCAATTTTTCTCCCTGTTCCTCACTTAAAAAATGGATCTGCTAGAAAGCAGACTTGGCCACAAGAAAGATGGCATTTTTTAAGATGGTGGGATAATTTTCCAACCAATACTCTATACAATTCTTATTGCTAATCTGGGAAGTAGGAGGGGGATTTGTGAACGTTAGCTGTGACCAAAATGCCCATTTTTTCCTGATTACTTCATTTGCCCCATAATTTTAAATGAACTTTCACCAGTTCATTCATTTACTTCATCATGTAGATTATCAGTAGCTCTTGTCAGTAACTAAGCAAATTCATCTATGATCAGTTTTGGGCTGCACCCATACTGATGATAACATGCAATTTAGATTAAATTTCATTCAGGGTTCAATAGGTATCTCCTGCTCAGGCACAAGGGCAGATGGAACCAATCTCCAGGTCCCAGGGTTATGTCAGACCTGCCTCAGCTAGGTGCCTAGGAAAGAAAGACTCTCGACTCCATTTGATAGGTTCTTTTACTAAGGATGAGGTTGCAGCAAAAGCAAGGCTAGTGTTCTGTCCCCGTCCTCCACACACACAAACCCACACAGACAGACGAGGTTTAAAGGAGTAGCACACACACAGCAGGTTCGTTATCACGGCTTGGCAGCCCTTTGTAAACCGGCTGCCAAGGTCTTTACTAAACAAGGGGGGGGGGAATACCTCCACCAGATAACAAAACACGTACACACCAATTGAGGGAAATATAATTCAAAAGTCCAAATCTTTCCAGCCGGCTGATGCTTAGCTCCAAGGACTAGCCAGGGTAAAACTTTGTCCGTCACAGAATTCCAACTGCTACCCCACTCCTTTATAAAACCTGTGGGATGTGGTCCTGTGACTCAGCTAATCCCTGGCACGCTTCCTCATTTGTTGGGCTCTCTTATCACGCCGGCGCTGGCGTGGGTCCAGCCACCTCTAGCCTTCCTCATTATCCTCCGACTGATCGGAGACACCTAGCTCCTGACTCATCTCCTCTTCTTCAGCCGGCAGCTGATGAATTACCAGGGAGGAGGGGCCGGGGGAGGGAGGCCTGGCTGGCTCCTCTCCCTCCTGTTCGGAGCCTTCTTCCTCCGATGCAATGGCCTCGGGGGTCGGAGCCACAACAGCTAGATCGTAGGTTCCCATGCAAAGCATTACATATTTTCTCTTCCCCAGCCCTCCCCCCCCCGATTCCCCTCCTTGTTTTTGTCCAATGGTGCTTAGGGACCAGCTCTGATGTTTGGTGCATATTCTTTTCCCAGGTTCGGTGTCCTTGAAGACTGGAATAGGCCTGTTCTCACAACTCTGGTTTCCATCAAGCTTGTCACACAGACACCCTTGCTCATCTCTACTCTCCACATGCCAATTGCCTCCTTCCTTCCCCCCCTCCCCCAACAATTTATGACAGGATGCCAGCACAGCACGAAGCTGAAGATGGCAGCTCTGTCTGGTTATGTAATGCAATAGGACATGCCTTCTATATTTTTACCACATTCCGACATGATATAAAGACTACTATAGATACTTTGTAAAAGTTACCTGGGCAAACCCAAATATAGGTTACTGTTATGGTGAACAGAAATCTCAAAATTATCTTCCAGCTGCTATCTAACTGCCAAGTTACACCATCAAATCACTATTATGCAACAGGACAACTAATTTGGATATATTACTCTTTGGATATATTGTACATCAAGAGGATAAAACATTTCTTTCTATAATTTGAGTCCGATCTATGACTACTAAATTTTTGTTGTTGTTATTGTTATGACCTTATCCCTTATAACGCTGAAAGCATTTGCCTGATAAAGTGAAAGCTTCACTTCATTGTTTTGACTTGTGCTGCAGCTGTTAAAAACCTGGGGTGGTAAGGTCTCTCAGATATTTTCTTCCAAAAAAATAATAATTAAAATAAGTGATGTTCAGAAACTCCCGCACACATTCAAGATATAAAAAGGAGGCTACAGGGCCATGTCAACTGTACCCTGTGATTGTGGTAATTGGTGCAAAAGAAGAAGGTTAAGGAGGACAGACCCATCCTTGATAGAAAAATCTATGTGTATAAATACTGCAAACAAACACTTCATACAGCAAGCTTCAAATGGAATATCAATGGGGGCAGCCTAGGTTAGAGTTGCACAGTCTGAGATTACCACTGCAGGTTGCTCCAATGGTCTTGAGTATAGACTTGAGGATCAAAATATGATGGATACAGAAAATTGTTAAATCTATAACTGAAGAGTAGACATTAACTGTACTTAATTTTAATACATAAATGAAATTAAATCAACTTTAATTTTTATCCAACTTCCATCCAATACTTTATATCATGCAGTTCTTGACACATGCCTTAAAGTCACCTCCCCATCTTTGCCTGAAAAGGCTGCCTAGGGAAATGCATTCCCATTTTCCCATCAATAAATATGAGTGTTGTTTTGTATAAAGATCTGCATTTTGACATCCAAATCAACAAGTCAAAACTGTCCAAGTAATGACGTACCAATATTAGAAAATTTGCTAGTGACACTTTTTTCTAGCACTAATCTTCTCTCATTTATCATATTTATATTAAATTCTTCTAGAAGGAACAAAACTAAATTTTTTAAAGATTGGATTTTTTTCCTTGAGACAGTGCCATTGCAGACAAAAAAACACATTTCAGAACAAATTTCCCATTATTTAAATTTTTATAGGTTTATATTTTATTAGGGATTATATACTGAGGCATGGTCTTTTAAACAGGCCGTTAGTTAACTGTAAATGCACATGCCTAATTTCAAGCATTAATGTAGGCCTGGAGCGCATTCTTACTTTTTTATGCTTTTCTAGATAACGAATAACACAGGAAATAACATTACACCTGATGGAACACCAGACATGGCTGTTAAGCTAAATTCTGCAAGAAATGAAAAGTTATCTACATCTAGATTTTATTACTAAAAATGGATATTTAGTGTAAAATTTTTCCTCAGCCCCAGTTTTCTTGGGGGCGTCTTTCTTTCTCTATAACTTTTTTTTTTTTTTGCTATTTATATAGATCAAAATTAGCCACGGAAGTCATTATTTTCCAACACATTCAATTATTGGCATTGTTAGTAGCTAATTAAGGCATTATATGTGCTGGAGCATGAAGTTATTTACCCACAGGTGCTTTCAAGGTAATTTATAGCTATATCTCCTGGGCAAAATGGTAAAGATTTACCCCAACCACAACAAAATGGCTGCCATCCATCATTTACACGCCAGCATGTGATTTTTCACAAAAAACAGAGTAAGGAGTAAAGAAGGAAGGACATAATTAGTTCTCACAAGCAAAACATACCAGATTCACATGGTGAAAAGAATGTATAGAATGGTCATCTAATGCAACTCACAGGGCACACTGAACCATTAACTAACAATATAGACTGGATTCACATAATATTACACTAAAAGGTGATTGAGTATTTTGTGGTTCAGTGTAGTTCAGTATACAATAACCGCAGCCCCTATGTCAAGGCAGGATTGATCCGAAGCCACTTCACTTCAAGTGGACCAAAAAGACAAGAAAGAAGAAAGGAAGATGCCCATATGAACCAGAGGTGGGTTTCAGCGGGTTCTGACCAGTTCTGGAGAACCGGTAGCGGAAATTTTGAGTAGTTCGGAGAACCGGTAAGTACCACCTCTGACTGGCCCCGCCACCATCTATTCTCTGCCTCCTGAGTCCCAGCTGATTGGGAGGAAATGGGGATTTTGCAGTAATCTTTCCCTGGAGTGGGGAGGGAATGGAGATTTTACAGTATCCTTCCCCTGCCACGCCCACCATGCCATGGCCGCCATGCCATGCCATGCCACGCCACGCCCACCAAGCCACACCCACAGAACCAGTACCTACTGACGATATAACAACCAACCACGGTGCTTCTAATTGCTATCTCACTGCCATACCAATAGAAGAACCAAGTGTGTACCTATGTAGGTTATATGCATTTATATGTACCATGTATGATACATATGTATTTCAGGCTACCCAATCTGGGCTGCAATAAGGCATGAATCCCTGTGTGCCTGCAAGAGACCTAAGTCCAGCCCACCTTGAATGCCTCTTAATTCCCGCTCGTTTCCCTTGACAGTTAGTAGCTCAGATTTTGTAGTGAATTTTAAGCTTGCAGTAAAATCTTTATACTCATTTGAACTTCCTGAATCTCCTGATTTTTGGCACTTGGCACCAGACTTGCTACAGACAAAAAAGAAATACGGCGATGAGAGAAAGTTTTATTTCTCCTTCCTTAATAAAATGATCACTGACACTGGCTCTCTAGAAAGATTCTAAAGCAAAACTGAAGTTAATTTTGCCAGCTTGGAAGTAGAAGTAATATAGCTTTCTTTAACAATAAATGACAATAAAAAGAAGAGAAGGAAGCTGGCACCCTTCGGTGGAGTGGCCCAAAGATGGGCACCCAACCCCCCTAAACAAGACTGCAGTTTATACAGGTAAACAGATCCATAAGAGAACTTGGAATCTTCTTTTATCTTTCCACTTATTAAGAAACTCAATATGAGCTATGTAGTTATTACATGCTCTACTCACCAATTTTGTAAAACACACCCAGAAAGATAAAAGTTACAGGTTTTTACAAACAGAAGAATCAAAATAATATGTAGTTTATTACTAATGCTTCGTCTATTTTGTCTATTTTGATATTATTATGAATAAACAAAATCTATGATGATTGACTAAGTTTCATATAATAGTGAGCAAAGCAAAACAAAAATAAAGCTCTAACATTAAAATTTAACCAATGTAACTACGGTAATAGTCTTGTAGCATTAAAGTGATTTTATCATAATACCTATTTTAAGCAAGCTGTTATGACTGAAGAATTTTTTTTCCAACTTTTGACAGATTTTTGAGGAATAACCTGCTAACAAAAAGAGCTTATTCTCAACTAAAGGACAGCATGACTGCTGTTAATATGAGTGGAGGATATTAGTCCAGAGCAAATTCCTTAATGGATTAATTATGCTAAATTGATAAAAACTATTCATTTACCCAGGACTTTGAGGATGCTTGCTGTTTCTTCATTTTAGATATTTTCTATTGCTCTTCAGCCAACAGAATTTTTTTTATATGGAAGTGAAATAGAATAAAATACTGTATACAAAATGAAAATATAAAAACAATACTAGATTCATAAAACATTATTTAGAGCAACTGGAAAATTAAATACTTGAGTTAATTAAAACACAATTAAATGGGATGATACCAATAAGGAGACCTTTCTATCCATCATTCGCTTTATCTTAGATTTTTGGGATGCCTAAAGGAAACATGACTTTATACATATCCTTTATCAGATATAAATTGGGACTTCATAAAGTTAGAAATGAATTTCACATGCTGGCTCTTATTCCTACAATTTGGGTTGGTTCTTACCTCACATTTAATCAAAACCTAATTAACTACTGTGTTCCATTCACTCACTGGCTCCCTTCACAATTGGCTGCATTGGATCAATTTCTTAAACATTATAGCTTTGTTAAGAGTTTGTTGTGGCCAGCCAGCAGCCAGAGGAACTGGCAGTAAATTCGGACAGTGAGGAGGTTGGAGAGGAACATGGGCCAGTCCTGGAGTCTGGGGAAGGCTCTGATGAGTGCTCTGCATCAGAGGCAGAAAGGGGGCCAGGGCCGTATGACAGGTATCAGCTGCCTTCAGAATCAGACATCAGTGAGGCAGATGAACAGCTGGAGCCTGTTCCCAGTGTGCGCATGCACAGAGTTGCCAGATGAAGGGAACAGCTAAGGAACAAGGGTCGACTTGAGAGTAAGGCCACAGGTGGACGATGAAGGGCCCCTCCCATAGAGAATAAAAGAGGAGCGAAAGAGGAAGGGTATTTGCAGGAGACAATTAGTTCATTTCTGCATTCTTGCCAAGTATTGTGGTGTCTGAAAGATATCAGCCTGGCCACTCTCCTAGCCTGATAAAGGTCGGTAATTGTGAACTATCTTGAAAGACTATGGGAGAGGAAAGACTTTGCTGGAGAGGAATTCACTGTAAATTAAATAAAAGGAGTTTATCGGGACGAGGACTCGGCTTCGTGCTGCTGGGGAAGCCTAGGTCAGAACAGAGTTAAACATGTCATCCGAAAGCAGGACAATACAACCTCTAGAATGCTTTACGAACTTCAAATTAATCCACTATAAAACATGGTTGCAGTGTGTAGTTTGGAATTGTCAGAGGTAAGATGTATCTTGGAAACTCATAATTCTACAGTAACTTTCAGGTGTGCAGGACCACAACTTCAGTCAAACATTCATGAACAGGCTGGTAGGAATCTAATAAGCATTTTACAACCCATATATCTGGAAAGCCTCAGATTATAAATCCCTCTGAAAAGAATGCTGTACTGCTCTTGTACTCCCACACTTGTATTTATAAAGTCCAGGTTTTCAGATAGGAGAGAATAAAACTGCACCTGCAGAAATTCTGTTCTGTAAAACTCTTAGAAGACTGAGATTGCCTATCTTTCTTTATTCAGTTCCTCAGATGAAAGAAACTGAGATTCTTCCCAGGTGTTCTGTCTTCCCCTCAAGGCTCAAGGTTTAAGTAAGCCTCTGATTCACAAACATAGTTTCTCTGGGAATTCACAAATTTACCCTAAGGATGAGGTGAAGACCTCTATATTTTACTTCTCAAACAGAGGACAATGTTCATAGTATCACAAGATGGCAAGGGACCTCTGGGTCAACATGTCTAAAACCAACATAATAATGCATTCCCTTTTGCCTGAAAGCATCTCCAGACAGTGGCAGAAGCCATAAATAAATTAAAAAAACAAAACAAATGTGACTGTATCTGGAAGAAGACAATACCGTACAATGCAATGATTTCCAACATTATGTTTTTTGACTCTGACAATCCCAGTACATAAAAAAACAAAACAATTATTTAAGTGACATATCATTAGAAAAAGATATATGAGGGCATATACATCTAAGAGGCTGGACTAAAATGCAATAGAAAACAAAGCTCATAATGTAAGTTTGCTAGCTATAAAAAAGAGCTAGGAAAGAAAGTTTTTTTTTTAAAGAACAGTTTTAGAGAAAATGCTTAATAATGCCTGATTTACAATAGTACCAGTAATTGCAGAAATTATAACTATAATTATAACTAGGTCAGCATGGTGTATAAAAAGGGCAGAGACAAGTTGCATCAAGGATACATGTTTTCCAGATTGCCACATATTCTACTCTATTGTCTGCTGGTAAGGTAAGGCAACTTGTAGTGATTGAGTAATTCTGGCTGTCACACTTTAAGAAATATTTAGAAAAAAAGTGAAGAGATGCAAAAGAGGGCAAAGTAAAAACAGGGGACTAAAATTTTATCTTACAAGGGCAGATTGAGGAAAAAGTATATGTAGAGGAAAAAGTATATGTAGCCTTAAAAAAAGACAACTGCAGGAAGTTACGGCATTTTTTAAGAAAATCATACCAAAAGAAAGTGAAATCTGTTCCCTGTTTGCCCAGAGACCAGAATCAAAAACTATATTGTTAAATTATGGGGAGTTCTATTTCAATGCATTTATTGTCATTTTACATCATGTATACAATGAAATTTCTGAGAATTATATTTTTTTTCTTAAAAGTAAGGGAAAAAAATGAACACAACAGTCATTAAAAGTGAGAAGCAATTTGCCTAAGTTCAAGAAAAGATGGGCACTTTGTGTATTAGCCTGCTGTGCAAGTAAAGCATCTGTTTAAAACATTACTATGAGCAAACATTCCACAAAACAATATTGGTTAGTGTTTTATAAATTAATTGCAATTTTTCTTATTCTGCTCCTACATTTGGTGCTATAAATTTGGGACGTATTTTGATACAATTTCACAGTATCATGAGAACAGCTGCATGCAAATGAATGATTTATACCTCATCCCAAAGATTTAATTAAGAACCTTCCAGGAAAGACAAGGAGTATCTGAGCTAAATCCTTATTACCCAATATGAAACAAAGTAAGCAAGGAGTAAAAGTTTGATGCATTCATTCTGATTTCCTATTTACAATTTAATTGCCATTAATTTTGACAGATCTTTCAAGATGCTAATACAGTAAGTAGTTGCATCACCTTCTAAAATGCTTTATTAAAATTTGGTGGTGACTGTGTTAAAGATGATACCAGCATTATTAATATATCAAGAGAAGTGTGGCATCTATCTACACATGGTAAGAAACCAAGAGACAAAAACAGCAGGAAATGAGATTGAAAAGCATAATGAAAAATATATTGTTCAGCACATTTTTGTTATCCATAAACACATATCATACTCTTAATTTTTAGCCACAATAATGAGAGCAATCTAAATTCCATTTTATTACAAAAAATCAACAGTAGTTCAGAAGCTTTACTCAGATGCTTTGTTAAATGGAAACGTCAAGGGTTTCTCTCTCCTGTACAATATTATGTAACCTTATAAATGAGGGTGGCGATGTTGGGATCAATAAAAATCTCAGCCTCCAAATTTTACTTAACAGCTGTCTTTTTATAGCCTGAAGATATTTTCTTGATGGACAATTAAACTACACAGAAATCTTAAAACAAAAAGCCTCTGCCTTTTATTATTTAGGAATCAAACTTTTGCACTGTTCAATCAAACAACTCTTGGCATAAAGAATACTCTCACATAGAGTACATAAAACAAAAATTAGAACATGCCTGGTCAGATTAAAAAGCAATCACAATAACATGGATGGATAAAGCCATAACACAAAATTATTAAAAGATAACAATAAGAATAGAAATAAAAAAAACAAGCAAGGGGAAAAAACATTTAGAAGACATTAAATATAGACTTAAAGAAAAAAACCCTCTACAAAAATTCAATTTTTAACACTTTCCTAAAAGTTAGCAAGGAGGGGACAGCCTGGTCTTTAATAAGAATCAGTTCCAAAATGCTGCCATACTGCTTCTAGCTTTAATCTCTGAACCTCTCAGAAATGTGGGACCAAGTTGTATTTCCTTGGATATTGTCATGCAGGTAGTCCTCAAGTTACAACCATAATTGAGCCCAACATTTCTGTTGCAAAGGGAAACATTTGTTAAGTGAATTTTGCCCCATTTTGTGATCTTTCTTGCTGTAGTTGTTAAGTGAATCACTGCAGTTGTTAAGTTAGCAACATGGTTGTTAAGTGAATTTGGTTTTCCCCATTGTCTTTGCTTGTCAGAAGGTTGCGAAGCGGATCGTATGACCACCCCCAAGGCACTGCAACTGTCATAAAGATGAGTCAGTTGAATTTTAATCGTATGACCCCGGGGATGCTACAACGGTCGTTAAGTATGAAAAATGGTCATAAGTCACTTTTTAGAATTGTCGTTGTAACTTTGAACGGTCGCAGAATGAACTGTTGTAAGTTGAGAACTACCTGTATGTTGGGCTGATGCTGGTTGCAATAGGCAGACCAGGTGCCAAGCCATAAAGGCCTGTAAATTTGGGCTTATGTACTGACAAGGACAGGAATCAGGAAGCATATGGACTGTTGCATTCTAGTCCAATTATCATTTCTGAGGTGTCTTTAAAAGCAGCTTTATGAGAAATAAACTGCAATTATCTAACTGGGCAGTAATGGGGGCATAAATTCTTTAAGTCAGGTCCTTTTTGCCTTAGATATTAAAGGTAGTCCTTGACTTACAACGTTCGTGTAGTAACCAAAATTACAACGGCACGGAAAAAAAGTGACTTATGATCATTTTTCACATTTATGACCGTCGGCAGCATTCCCATGGTCACGTGACTTATATTCGGATGCTTGACAACCGACTCACATTTATGACGGTTTCAGTGTCCCAGGATCATGTGATCACCTTTTGTGATTTTCTGACAATGGGGAAGCCAGATTCACTTAACACTCGAGTTACTTACTTAACAACTGCCATGATTCACTTAACAAGAAAAGTCGTAAAATGGGGCAAAACTCACTTAACAAATTTCTCACTTAGCAACATAGATTTTGGGCTCAATTGTGGTCGTACTTTGAGGACCACCTGTAGTTGTAATCGGTACACTCTGGAAGCTGGGTATAGGCCCCTCTGGCCATGGCGCTACCTGCTCTTTCAGAAGGGCTCTCAAATAGCAGACCTGGTCCTCCATGGGTAGTGTCCGCTTGTCAAGAGACATCACAGGTTGCAACAGGAAATCCTGAGGTACAAGCAACAATTCTTAAGTTCAGCTTTTACATTGTTCTCTCCCATCCTTAAAGCCTCCAGGCTCAAAAAAGGACACTAACAGCATCTCTCCTCAGCTAGGATAGCACTTAAACCATGGGCACACTAGTGAAATTGTACTCCAAATTGTCAGATGACCCTATCTGGTAGGTTTGCATAGAAGTTAAAGAACAGGGGATAGAGGGTTGATCTGTGCAACGTCTTACAGTAGTGGCCAAAATTGTGGAAACCTTTTGGGAAAAGTGTATTTTCTAAAACTAGCTAATAACACCACTTTTTTGGGGGGGACCATAGTACCATAAAATTATATATCAATGGAAAGGTAATTTAATCAAGAATGTAATGCAATAACTTTTATGTAGGATTTGCTATTAGAATAGCAGTTACAGTATAAAGAAGAAACACGTAGAAAAAACGAGATATACAAAAATTATCACCATAGAAAAAAATGAGATATACAAAAATTATCACGTCAGTTAATACTTAGTTGGGCAACCTTTAGCATGAATTACAACGTCTTTCCATCGAGTGAGCCAAGTCTTTTAGTTCTGCAGCTGTTATAATGTGAAGCCAAGATTGAATGATTACTTGTATTAACTGGGTTTTATTGCTGGGTCGCTTTTGACTAACAAGTGTTTTTAGTTGGCTCCATAGATTTTCAATTGGATTAAGGCCTGGGCTATTCCCAGGCCATTCCAGCAGTGGAATATGATTATCTTGAAACTCCCCCCAAAAAGTGGTGTTATTAGCCATCAAACCTCAAAAATACACTTTTCCCAAAAGGTTTCCACAATTTTGGCCACGACTGTACATATTAGGCTGGTTCTCCTCCAGCATTCACATTGAAACCACTCACCAAGAAAGGAATAGAATTTTTGCAAAATAATGCTTCATATGTCCAAGCCCTGCAGGTGAACCATGGTTAATAATATCAAAGGTGATTGAGAGGTCCAAGAGGGGGACATTCTCCTAGTCCAGATCCTGGCACCCAAGAGTGTCACTGAGGCTATCACATTTACATTTAGAGTCAAAATAATCCTTTTCTTCTAGGATGCTATGAAGCTAGTCTTCTAGTAGTAAAAAAAGAGAAGCTGGAAACCTGATGATAGCTGTATTCAAAGAAGGCATCTCCATAAGGAGGCTCAACACAGCCTCACCCTCCTATAAAGAAGTATTGGCACTCTTCTAAATCTTTTATGTCAAACAAACCACTAGCTTCTGATTGACTGATTTTATTATCATTATACAGAAGCACAAGATACCAACACGGGCATATTTTCACATGGTTCATGTCAAAACAATGCCGTGAGAAAACAGAAATAGTAGTTCCTTCCATATGCCACAAAATTTCTACTTTCTTGGAAGCAATTAACTCAATAAGGTAATGGTTTGATCCATAGCCAAGAATTCTTCAACTCTGGGAACTGAGGTTCACACATCTTAGAATTGCTAGAGTTGAGAAACACTACTTTAATGGGCACTTACTTATAAGCAGTCCTTCACAGACTACAGTCCCCATCTTATCTCATGGCAAAAGCATGAAACCACAAGAATATAACTTCAAATGTTACATGATGGCAACCTGTATATTTTGGGCAGCTATGATCATTCTTAAAATTATGGATACCCATGGTGTTATGTAGTGAAGAGAACAAATGAGTGACCTTTTCCAGCCTACTTCCTGTGTTCCTCTCACAAAAAGAGATTGCAAAAGGTATCTGAACATATCTATAATCTCTGGGTAAAATGATCAACGAGGAGCTTTAGAGTTACTCTACACAAGTAACTCACTTTTGACAAGCTGGTCCTTGACAGATTCATGGGACAGCTCTGGTAGAAAAGTTAACTGAGTAGGGCACCTTTCATTCATCTGAGCTGTTGAGCTGTGCCATTTTCCTGATTCTTTCCCAGCCTATCCGCATATACCTAAGAGGAAAGGGGTGATCAAAATATCCCTTGCAATGCCGGAAATTATCTTATCCTTTTGTTCAAGATTTGGATACCTCAAGGAACTTTTAAAATCAATTACAGGTTGTTAAGTGAATCACTGCCGTTGATAAATTAGTAACCTGGTTGTTAAGTGAACCAGGCTTCCTCATTGACTTTGCTTGTCAGAAGGTTGCAAAACGTGATCACATGACCCCTGGGATACTGCAACCATCATAAATATGGGCCAGTTGACAAGCGTCTGTATTTTGATTGTGTGCCCGTGGGGATGCTGTAATGGTTTGAACTGTAAAAAATGGTCATCAGAAAAAATTGTGACATTTTTTTCAATGTCGTTGAAACTTCGAACGGTCTCTAAATGAGCTGTTGTAAGTCGAGGACTACCAGTATAAGAGCTGTAATTCAAAGACCCACAGTTCAGATATTTGGTTTTGTATTGGGTTATCCATGGCATTGAGATAGGAACTTGTGAAAGGCAAATTCCTGAGATGCTTTAGTGGGCAAGTGCCGTTTTAGAGCCAAGAGTAACCTTCATTAGCAACTCAAGTCCAAAAACCAGGCTAACATAATATTACAGTTCAGGAAAGAGAATGATCAGGAAATCAGACAATAATTTGAAAAATAAAAACAGTTCTCTTCAAAAAAAAATTTAACTGGAATGAAAAGAAAATGAACCCAATAAAAGTTAGAACATTTCTTTCTAGATTTCACATCTCTAAACAGGCAAATAATTTTTGTACGCTCAGCCAATTTTGTCTACCATCAACTTCAAAGAAATAAAGAGGCCAAGCAACCATGCAAGAGGGGAGCAAATAATCTTAGACCCATCATCATTCTCCTTATCATCTAAATTAAAATGGGTTTAGAGATCGAGGGGCTGGAGCCCATGGCTCAGTGGCTGAATGGATCCCACCCACCTATCCCCAACCCAATCGCTCCTTCTAGGAGAGCAGCTCCCACGAAATAGATAGGGAACCCCGCCGGCCTCCTCTTCCACTAGCGACCCTAAGCAGGGGGGACACCGCTACCTTAACCGAGGGGAAGGGAAGGGAGAGAAGGGAGAGCCTTGCAGACCGTCAAGCGCCAGCATGGAGGGGAAGTCCTTGCAGTTGGACACGCCGGTCGAGTCGGTCACGCAAGTCTTCCAAAGGTTGGACCAGAAAGTAGCCGTGGTGATGACGCTGCCGTCGATGGATGACACCTTCCAGTAGTCGGTGGGCAGCGTGGAGGACACCAGCACCCAGCCCGAGACGACCAGCAGGAAAGCCAGGATTTCGACCACCGAGCTGGCCATGGCCGACGGGACGGGATGGGACGGGGCGGCGAGGGCGCGCGAGCCTTCTCCTCCTCCTGCCTGCCTGCGCTCCGCTTGACGGCCGACTGAGCGAAGCCGCCTGCCGCGGCCCCGGGAAGCTCCCACCCGCGCGGCAGCATCCTCCGGGCCGAGAGGGAGGAGGAAAGAGGCACGCCTCCCGGCCAAGCCGGACCGTGAGGGGGCGCTGCGCTGCCCTCGGCTTCGACGGCTGGAAGAGGGTGGCGCTGCGAGTCCGCAAAGCTCAGGGCCTTACTGCTGCGCTCGTCCGCCCGCGCCCAGCGGTGGCCCTGTGGCGCCTCCGAGCAGAGGGCGGGCCCGCCTTGGCAGCACAAGCGAGGAGAGTCCAGGGGTGGCGGCTGCGGCGGCGGCGACATCCTCTTTCTCAATTGCACCCTAACGGGAAAAGGACGGGGTTCATGCCTGATTCATTCCAAATATTGGCAGGATATTGGGGTGAAATTCCCACACGGCAACATTCAATCATGGGGCGTGTAGAGAAACTGGGTATAAATATAGAAAAACAGGCGTGTCCGGGACCTAAGAAGGTGCATTTCCCTCTCCCTCAGCCCACCCACTCAAATACAGGTAGTCCTCGACTTACGACCACTCTCCAGATCAACATTTCGGTGGTTAAGTGAGACATTTGTTAGGGGTGGCTTGCCCCATGGGATGACCGTCCTTGCCACCGTTGTTAAGCGCATCACTGCAGGTCGTTAAGTTAGGGACAGGGTGGTTGGTTAAGTGAATGTGGCTTCCCCGTTGATGTTGCCTGTCAGAAGGTCACAAAAGGGGATCACGGTCATAAATACGAGTCAGTTGTGAAGCATCTGAGTTTTGATCATGGGACCACTTATTAAAAGATAACCATGCAAACAAAGATAAAAAACAAGAAGCAAGGGGAAAAAACCATCAAGAAGGTGTCAAATATAGACTTAAAAAAAAACTCTCCACAAAAATTCAGTTTTTAACATTTTTCTAAAAGCCAGCAAGGAGGGGACAGCCTGATCTTTAACAAGAATCAGTTCCAAAATGCTGGCGTATTGCTTCTAGCTTCAATCCATGAGCCTCTCAGAAATGTGGATTCACTTTCCCAGAACTGTGACCAGCCAGCCTTCTGCAAGTTCACACAATGACAAAAACCAGACTGGAGTAGCTCCTCTTCTGTTGACCAGAGCCTCTTCTCGGCCACCAAGATCCATGAAGAAACTCAGCTTTACTCAAATTGCTATGTAATCAAACCGAGGCAGTTTTCTACCTCTTTCCAGTCTGGATTTATCTTTGGGGGCATCTCTAGGTGAAATCATTTGAGACCTGCAGTTCTGTGTCAAATTCACAGCGGCAAATCATCAGAGAGGAGGTATAAATCTTGTGAAAACATTCAGCCAGAAAATGGGCTATTACATACTCACAGAATATGTGACACTTTATAAACTTAGCTGTAAAGAGTGTTTTCATCATGACAAGATGTTCATTCCATCCAAAACCAGGTAAACTCTCTGGCGTAGCTGAACTGAGGGTACCCAGCTGAACAACTTGGTTTGCAAAAGATGTAAATCAATCTACCCCTCCATTCCAATAGAGGTTTTTTTTCAAGAATAAAATCACCAGCAGCCATTTCTAGTTCCATCAATTATATTACAGATGACAACGTTACTTGTTCTTTTGCCAGAGTAAACAGATTAGGGTCGTCACGCCTGTTGTTCTCCAGATTGGTTTTTCTTTTTTATTTATCCTCTATGCTGGGCTACTGTGGACCTTTTTAAAGGTATATTTAGAGCCCTTGGCTAAGAATAGATGGGTGGTTATTAGTTGAGTTGAAAAGTTAACCTCTGTATATTTTACTGGGTTTGTTTAATTCTGTAAAGGAGAACGTAACAGAACAGGGTATTAAGACAAAAGCTCCTCCTTTCTGAAGGAAAAAAGAAACACATTCAGTAAGTGATCTGGGAGCTAAATATAGCTAAGTTGAATTATAAACTAGATTTCCATTTTCTCTCGTTCACCTAGCTACCCCACCCCACCAACACATACAAACATAATGCTTGCATGAATATGGATACAAAACAATGTTTAATTTCTGAGGCAAGTTCTGTGATTGAAAGTTAGGTTTCCTAGCTTAACAGCTGTTTATAATACTTTTCATTGCCATTGCGATTACTCATTAAAAAGAAAAGATACTCTGCCTCTGCTTAGTGCCACTCTTTTTATTTATTTAAACTCAAATTCCAGAGTTGTGTGCAGACATTAAAAAACTGTTTTTGTTTCTACAAATTGTGGTTAAGATTCAAATCTTACAGTTACACTAGACAAGAGAGGAGGATAAGGGAATGCAGAAAAGTAAATCTTATAACCTGTCCTCATAAAGTAAAACTTTTTTTATGTACCATGCAATTTCAACTGGGATGACTTCTTCCTTCGTTTTTTTCCTAATTTTGCAAAGCAATATCACCCAAAAAGAAGAGAATTGCACTAAAATGCACAAGAGAATAAAAATGATCCATTTTACGATTTCAAAGAAGCATATTGTCAGCTTTGGAAGCCATATTAGGCCGGAAGCTTCAATGCTGCCACCTCCTCATCTATGGGAAAGTAGGAGGGGGGATTTAGGAGAGGGGGTTAATAGACATAATAGCATTCTTCCTGTCGGTCAAGGTCAGGGCGATCCAGCATCTGGAGTGGTCAGGGGGCTGGGTCGAGATGGAATGGACATTGATTGGAGCACATGATCGATCAGGGAGAAAGGGGATGGTTTGACTTACTGAAGGAAAACCCAGGCTTTTCAGATTTGGGATTTCCCAGATGTGCCAGGTTACCTATTCTAGTAAAGAGAACTTTGGAAAATGCTTGCTTCCATGTCTTTACTTGAAGTTGGGGTTTTCCTGGAATGCTGACACACATACATTTCCATTCATGAAAAATCACATCTTAACATTAGTACCACCTGTATCATTTATTTATTTATTTATATGTGGGAATTAATAATATGGTAATAATAATAATAATTTATTAAATTTATATACCGCCCTACTCCCGAAGGACTCAGGGCGGTGAACAAAATACATGTTTATTTATACATATTTATAAGCCGTTAAAATAGTCATAATAATAATAATATCAACTAAATAAAGGCAGATAATTTTAATGGCTAAGAGAAACCACTTTGGTTCCACTTATCCACCCTGACCCAAGTTTAATTCATGCTTATTTCTGTTTAAAATATTTTGAAATATAATTTGGTAGGGAGGTAAAATCCAGCTGTATCTAGAAGGCCATAATTTCTTCAGTCATGCACTGTAAGAACTCCCATCTCTGTCCAAATATCTTGCTATTCTGAGGGAGAATTTGTTCTTGAAATCAGAATTCGTCATTTCAAAATAAGATCAGGAAAAGATCAAACTCATGGCAGGAAAAGGAGACATATGTATGCCTTGCTATATCAGACCAGTTGTCCGTCTAGTCTAATGTACTACGGCCTACAATGGCCAACTAGGTGCGTTTGGCATTCTTTAAAAAATGAGCATGAGGATCATAGTATTTTACCAATATCACACTCCAGGATTTGATATTCAAAGTAGCGAATAGATGTTGATAGTCCTATCCTCCGTGAATTTGTCCAGTTCCCTTTTAAAGCCATCTAGGTCAGGGGTGTCAAACCTGAGGCCCGGGGGCCAGATCCGGCCCGTGGGGTGCTTAAATCTGGCCCGTGGGGCCACCTTGGAAACAATGAAGGACTGGCCCATGGTGCCTCAGTCAGCAAAAACAGGTCACGAGGGCTGCGTGCAGCCCTCCTGAGCTCCATTTTCCCTGGCAGAGGATTTGCTGGAGCCCGTTTTAGCTGGCAGAGTGTTCTGACCATCATAGGCTCCCCCGACACAAATGACGTCGCGCTGGCCATGCCCATTCCATCCCCCCAGGTGAAACACAACCCTAATGCGGTCCTCAATGAAATTGAGTTTGACACTCCTGATCTAGGTTAATGACACCACCATATCTGAGTGCAGAGTGGAATAATGTGCTGTGCAGATGTTACCACAAAGATACAAAAAATAACATTCCTAGCATTTGAGAAGTGAGAATAGTAAACCTATGAACAATCCTTGGTTCCTTAAGGAATTAACCAAAGGACAACTTCCTATCTCTCATATCCTAATATATAACAGCTAGTGGGCATCAGTTATGTGGAATGGCTGTTAAAAAGACCAGAGACCATAGAGACAAGGCTAGATGGGCATCACAATGGGTCAACAATTACTAAATTCACTTGATGTTCAATGTTAAAGATTACTATATTTTTTTCAGATCAGAAACATGATCCTACAAACTAAAGATTCAGGATTCGGTGGAGTTTATAGGTATCTATGAAGATAAAAGTCCATAAATGTGGGATTTGGTTAGCTTTCCTGAGGTTTTGACCAGAAAATTATATATTTTATATATTTTATATATTTTATATATTACCGCCCAGCCGCCCTCTTTAGGGTGACCCGCTCCCTGCTCCAACAGGAAGCGCGGGAGGACCCCTTGGAGGGGAGAGCTGAGGCCTTTGTTCAATATCTGTATGATAAAATCACTCAGATTCGGGAAGATCTGGACTCCGACTGGGTGGTTCCAGGGGGAGGGGACGAGGCAAGTCTTGAGACCGTTACCTGGATTGAGTTTGATCCTGTGACCCTTGAGGATGTGGACAGGATTCTGGGTAGACTGAACGCGACCACTTGTTTATTGGACCCGTGTCCCTCCTGGCTAGTACTGGCTTCCCGGGAGGTGTCGCGAGGCTGGCTCCAGGAGATTATAAATGCTTCGTTGGGAGAGGGTGATTTTCCCGCCGCCTTGAAAGAGGCGGTGGTGAGGCCTCTCCTTAAGAAGCCTTCCCTGGACCCGGCAATGTTGGTAAATTATCGTCCGGTCTCCAACCTTCGCTTTTTGGCGAAGGTTGTTGAGAGTGTGGTTGCGCGACAGTTCTCCCAGCACCTGGAGGAAACAATGTATCTGGATCCGTTCCAGTCGGGCTTCAGACCCAGGTACAGTACGGAAACGGCATTGGTCGCGTTGGTTGATGATCTCTGGAGGGCTCGGGACAGGGGGTGTTCCTCTGTCCTGGTCCTATTAGATCTCTCAGCAGCTTTTGATACCATCGACCATGGTATCATGCTGCACCGGTTGGAAGGGTTGGGGGTGGGAGGCACTGTGTTACAGTGGTTCTCCTCCTTTCTCTCCAACCGGTCGCAGTCGGTGTTGGCAGGGGGGCAGAGATCGACTCCTAGGCCCCTTATATGCGGGGTGCCACAGGGATCGGTTCTCTCGCCCCTCCTGTTCAACATTTATGTGAAGCCGCTGGGTGAGATCATCCATGGTTTTGGGGTGAGATATCATCAGTACGCTGACGACACCCAGCTGTACATCTCCACCCCAGACCACCCCAACGATGCCCTTGAAGTAATGTCCCGGTGCCTGGAGGCCGTGCGGATCTGGATGGGGAAGAACAGGCTCAGACTCAATCCATCCAAGACCGAGTGGCTGTGGTTACCGACGTCCCGATATAGTCAGCTGGTACCATCACTGACTATTGGGGGCGAATCATTGGCCCCCACAGAGAGGGCGCGCAATTTAGGCGTCCTCCTGGACTCACGGCTGTCCTTAGAAGACCATCTGACGGCTGTGTCCGGGAGGATTTTTCATTAGGTTCGCCTGATCCGCCAGTTGCGCCCCTTTCTGGATCGGGACTCCTTACTCACGGTCACTCATGCCCTTGTCACCTCCCGCCTGGACTACTGTAATGCTCTCTACATGGGGCTCCCCTTGAGGAGCACCCGGAGGCTCCAGCTGGCGCAGAGTGCGGCCGCGCGGGTGGTGATGGGAGCGACGTGGCGCTCTCATGTGACACCGCTCTTGCGCGAGCTGCACTGGCTTCCGGTGGTCTTCCGGGTGCGCTTCAAGGTGTTGGTTACCACCTTTAAAGCGCTCCATGGCTTAGGACCTGGGTACTTACAGGACCGCCTACTACCTCCAATAGCCTCCCACCGACCGGTACGCTCCCATAGAGAAGGACTCCTCCGGGTGCCGTCGGCCAAACAATGTCGACTGGCGGCCCCCAGGGGGAGAGCCTTCTCTGTGGGAGCACCCACTATCTGGAACGATCTCCCCCCAGAGATTCGGCGGATCCCGGACCTTCGTGCTTTCCGCCGTGAGTTAAAAACTTTTTTATTTCATCAAGCGGGCCTGACATAGTATCTCCCCTTTTATAAGAAAATTTTAAATTGTATAATCCAAATTTTTAGATCTGGGATTCATATATTTTTTTTAAAAAAAAAATGGGTTTGAATGGTTGGGCAATTGTTTAATTTGGTTTTAATTCGGTTTTAAATTTTGTATTTATGTTTTTTATCTCTGCCTGTTCACCGCCCTGAGTCCCCTCGGGGAGAAGGGCGGTATATAAATCAAATAAAAATATAAAAAAAATATAAAAATATTTAATGCATAACTTTTAAAAGGAAAACTGACCTGGAATTGAGAATGTGGTTAAAGGTAGTAGAAGTAGAACAACACATGCATTTCTAACCGCCAATAGATCACTTTTTATATTTTTCTGACATTTATGAATATTTTTAATTTGATATTAGTCATAGCTTTGAAAAACAGCTTTGGAATTATTGATCACTGCTGCTTTATTGTGCTTCTTGGATCTATTTTAGATTCATGTGGAAATATTTAAACTGTGGGCTATCTAGCAATGTTTTACATTACAAAAATCATTACATTTTAAGCATACAGGAATTTACTGTTGTTTCTCAGTTGTGAGGGTAATGCATTCTCCACATACTCAAAAAACCCCCCACATTTTTATGTTTTACTAAAAGAGTTGCTTCTTTGATAAATACAGTTATCTGCAAATGAGGGAATATGGCTAAGATAAGGCTAGCAGCAGTTTCTGTAAGAGATCTAAATTATTTGGTATCATAGCTGAGAATATATTACTTCAACATAACAGATGTGCAGCCTTATTCTTCATAGGATTACAGTCGATGAATCATGATCGTGGGTGAGCAGAGTTTTGTAATGTTTTACTATAAAGATTAGGAGTAAAAAGGTGAAATGCTGGCCAAGCTGAACGAAGTCATGAAAGCAGTAATTGTAATGTGACTTGATGATGAATTAATTGGCAATATGGGGTGAGAAATTGCCAGTCAGCTGGCAAAGGAGCAATTGGAATGAGGAAAAAACATGTGGGTGTTTTCATATAGTACATTACAATTGTAAGTAACCCAGATCAAAGAAGGAAAAAAAAACTCCTCTGGCCTATTCAGCTGAGGACTTCAACTTTCAGACAAATAGTTACCCAGTGGTAGGAATCATTTTGAAGCATCCTTTTTGCATTCAAAGCATCTGAGTCAAGTTTTCAAATTATACTTCCGAAAATCTGCACTAGAAAATAGTAATGCACAGTGCCAATGAATCTTTCAAGCCTGCCCAAGACTGTACCACAAATATTCTTCAGTCATTTACCACAGAAATGTTTTTTGTTGCAACAACAAAAATCCTATGTTCACTGTTGCAAAAACAAAAATACTATATTTACATCATGGGCATACTGCATGATGTCATTGTGATCATTATGATGTAAATTCTGAATTCACCTGGGTACATTTTAATAAAGCAATCCTAAATTCTAATTTTGGATTTATGATCAGTGGCACAGCTTTGCCACTGTTGAAAATTTTTTGCTAATTTATTTTTCAGATCACTTGCAGTGGGATACAACCTGCACACCAATTCCAGCTAACTGCATGTACTATAGCAGGGTAGTACTTTTCCGGCTTTATGGATTGGTGGGGGGAGGAGATGGTTCAGTGCAAGTGGCAGGCAATTGCGCATGCACATCCAGCTCCATTTGTACAAGTGATGGGCAAGTGCACCTGACACTCAAGCAAATGGAGCTGCATGTGCATGCTTGCCCGCTGCTCGTGCAAATGAGGATGTGTGCCCATGCCTGCACACAAGCTGCTTCAGACAGCCCTGTTCAGAACAACTCATGGTCCATGGCCCCGGGATTGGGGATCCCTATACTACATGTATAGGGATGCGGTGGCTCAGTGGCTAAGACTCTGAGCTTGTCGATCAAAAGGTTGGCAGTTCAGCGGTTTGAATCCCTAGTACCACATAACGGGATGAGCTCCCATTACTTGTCCCAGCTTCTGCCAACCTAGCAGTTCGAAAGTACATAAAAAAATGCAAGTAGAAAAATAGGGACCACCTTTGGTGGGAAGGTAACAGCATTCCGTGCGCCGTTGGTGTTTAGTCATGCCGGCCACTTGACCATGGAGACGTCTTCAGACAGTGCTGGCTCTTTGGCTTTGAAACGGAGATGAGCACCGCCCCCTAGAGTCAGGAACGACTAGCACATATGTGCGAGGGGAACCTTTACCTTTATACTACATGTAGGGTCTTTAATTTGATGATAACAGGAAATAGGATCAGCTTTCTTTCTTTCTTTCTTTCTTTCTTTCTTTCTTTCTTTCTTTCTTTCTTTTTCTTTTTCTTTCCTTTTTTAAAAAAATTTGATTTAGATGCCACCCTTCTCCGGAGACTCAGGGCACCTTACAATGCACTAAGCAATAGCCTTCATACTTTTGTATATTTATACAAAGTCAGCGTATTGCCCCCACAAACTGGGTCCTCATTTAACCTACCTTAGAAAGGATGGAAGGCTGAGTCAACCTTGAGCCTGGTGAGATTAGAACTAACTTCCTTCCTTCCTTCCTTCCTTCCTTCCTTCCTTCCTTCCTTCCTTCCTTCCTTCCTTCTTTCTTTCTTTCTTTCTTTCTTTCTTTCTTTCTTTCTTTCTTTCTTTCTTTCTTCTAATGTTATAAACCTGGGTAGCTCCCAACTGTAATCAAAATCAACAAAACATTCCTGACACTGCAAAAACAGCATAGGCCCGCATATGTTTTCATGTTGTAGAGCTTCCTTGGGCTGAAGATACCCGTCACCCTAAGGCTTGCAGGAAAAGCTAGGTCTTTACATTGTTCTGGAGAGCCATGAGTGCAGGGTCCTGCCAGTTCTCAGAGGGAAGCATGTTCCAAAGAACAGGGGCTGCTACCAGAGAAGTATGCTGCCTATGTCCCACCCTGTCAAATCTCGAGTGGGCAGATATCCTCAGGGAGAGGGAATCCTGCAAATATCCTGGCCTTGTGCCATTTGAGGTATTAAAGGTCATCATTGCACCTTCAATGGCACCTGGAAGGAAAGTGGAAGCCAATGCAAGCTCTTGTAGCAGTGGTGTAACACTGGCACACTGAGGGATGTCCAAATCAGTGCATGCTGCTTGCTTTGGACCAGTTGTAATTTCTGGATGGTCTCCAAAAGCAACTCCATGTAGAGTGCATTGCAGTAATCCAGCTGAGAAGTGATATGGCTCATGAGCAAGGCCTCCCAGTATAGGAAGGTCTTTTCCTGAAGTCCTGTTTCTCGATCCAAAACACTATAAGAAATGAATAAGTAGTCTCATGGTGGACCACCATTTAAGTATGAGTCAGCAGTGTGGCGAGGTGCCAAAAAAAGCCAATGCAGTCCTAGGTTGCATGAAGGGAAAGCATCAAGATCACGAGAAGTGATAGTGCCGCTTTACATGGCACTAGTGTGGCCACACTTGAAATACCACATCCAGGTCTGGTCATCACAATACAGAAAAGATGCTGAGACCCTAGAAAGAATACAGTAAAGAGCAACTAAGATGATAAGGAGTTTGGAGATTAAACCCTACGATGAATGTTTGAGGGAATTAAGTATGTTTAGTCTTAAGACTAAGAATTAGGGGACACAATAGCTGTCTTTCAATACAGAGGACAGGGGGTTGACCTATTCTACAAAGCACCTGAGGGCAGGACAAGGAGTAATGGGTGGAAGCTGATTAAAGAGATCAAATTTGGAACTAATAAGAATTTTCCTGACAGTGAGAGCAATCAATCATTGGAATGGCTTGCTTTCAGAAGTTGTGGGTGCTCCATCACCGGAGGTTTTCAAGAAGAGATTTGTCCGGAAAGGTGTAAGGACTTCTTGCCTTGGGCAGAGGGTTTTATTAGAAGACCTCATAGGTCCCTTCCGACTTCATGATTCTAATTGGCACACTAGATGAATATGTGCAAAGGCCCCCTGTCCATGGTTGTCCTCTGCTCTTTGAGCAGGAGCAGTGAATCTAGAAGGACTCCCAAATTGTGTTCAACTCTGTCCAGGGGACTGCAGCACCAGCAAAAGTCAAAGATGGTATCTAACCTGAATCGGGAACCAAAGACCCAGAGCCATTCCGTCTTGCTAAAGTTGAATTGAAGCCGATTTCTCCCATCTAACCTTTATAGCCTGCGGAAACTGGGCCTATGCCAGGACAGTGTGTGGTTGACCAGAAGTGGAAATTTAGAACTATTATCCACATTCTGTTGGTAAGCATCTTGTGTTGCACAATGACCTGTTCCAGTGGCCTCATGTAGATTTATAAAGTAGAGCAGATATGCTGTTGAACTACAGTATATTGAGGAAATGCTTATTTTATAATACTGGTTGTATAAACTGTATGGTAGCAGCTCCCTCTCTCCATGATTCTCTCTTCAATTTTTGTTCCATAGCTCTATAAGAGAAATGTTTTTCTGAAGCCCAGTTTCTTGACCCAAAATAAAGTAAAAATGAAATTGATACAATAGGCTGAAGGCATATCTGGTTCAATATTTGGTTCTCGGAACATCCAACCAGATGTTTTCTGGGAAACCAGAGAGCAGATGTGAATGCATGATAACATTTTCCATTCATGCTTTCTAGCTGCTGTCTCAGGAACTTCAGACATCAGCAGATTTTTCCATGAATTTATCTAACATCCTTTAAAACTCTTTCGTTTTTTGCTACAATTTATAGAATATAAATAATTGTTAACTGTGCTTTGTGAACCATGTTAATTATTTATGTGCTATTTTTTATGCTTTTAGCATCCCTGAATAATCCTGGAGTTTAATATTATAACAGAGGAATGTTGAGTCTGATATTTCACCTTTACTGCCTTTGTTTCTTAAAAAAAAAAAACCAAGTATATAGTAAGTTTTTCTCACTGGGAGAAAATTGTTGGACAATTCTTGCATCTTTTATATCTCTACATCAATACAACAATCTCAACAATCTCTTCCCTCTTGAAGCTTATTGACTGGAACTTTTCCAAGTACCCACCACAATTCCAGTATTTTTCCCCTGGTCAGTTACAGCCAGCTTAGACCATTTTATGCTTATTTACAATAAATTATACACAATATTCGAATATCTTTTCAATTTGGGAGTCCACCACTTTAAGTGTCATCTGTTTAAACCAATGTTGTCATTAGCTTTAGCCACTTCACTACATTCCTCAAATCTAGGAATTGCATTTCTTTTAATGATCACTGCCTGAAGCCTGATTGTGTGTTTTTTGGCTTATGCCAACACAGCCACATATCATGGGAGGCCAAGCTTATTAAAGGAAAACATGGAGCAGATCAATTTCTCAAGACCAATTTGAAGTGAAACTGAGATGGCAAAGATCAAACAAGTTTATAGTGATAAAGAAAAGTTTATTCTCCATTTGCTTTCACAACCAATAAATAAAAGGCAACATAGACGAGCGTGAAAATTATTTCATAGATAGAGACGTAGTTAATGCTTTCTCAAAGAAGAAATAATGGGCACCATGGCAAAAAAAAAACCCCGCTTGTGACAAAGTATACCATTGTATAAAAACTGAATAAAAAGATTCTTTTCCTTCTTCTGACCTAGAACCATGAAACCACAGCTAAGTATATTGCCAGAGTTGATTATACACCCTTTAAAAATTATGCAAGAAGAAAAGCTGAACCAGTACGCACTATATTTATTAGACGATCCTGTTTCTACTTGTGTTTTAGAATAACAGAGTTGGAAGAGACCTTGGAGGTCTTCTAGTCCAACCCCCTGCTTAGGCAGGAAACCCTACACCACTTCCGACAAATGGTTATCCAACATCTTCTTAAAAACCTCCAGTGTTGGAGCATTCACAACTTCTGGAGGCAAGTTGTTCCACTGATTAATTGTTCTAACTGTCAGGGATTTCTCTTTAGTTCTAAGTTGCTTCTCTCCTTGATTAGTTTCCACCCATTGCTTCTTGTCCTACCCTCAGGTGCTTTGGAGAATAGCTTGACCCCTCTTCTTTGTGGCAGCCCGTGAGGTATTGGAACACTGCTATCATGTCAGCCCTAGTCCTTCTTTTCATCAGACTAGACATACCCAGTTCCAGCAACCGTTTTCTATATGTTTTAGCCTCCAGTCCCCTAATCATCTTTGTTGCTCTTCTCTGCACTCTTTCTAGAGTCTCAACATCTTTTTTACATCGTGGAGACCAAAACTGGATGCAGTATTCCAAGTGCGGCCTTACCACTTGGTGTCATCTGCAAATTTGATGAGTTCCCCATCTATCCCCTCGTCCAAATCATTGATGAAGATGTTGAAGAATACTGGGCCTAAAACAGAGCCTTGGGGTACCCCCACTGTATACTTCCCTCCATGTAGATGGAGTTTCATTGAGGACTACACATTGAGTGCTGTTGGTCAGCCAGTTACGAATCTATCTGCTGGTGATGCTTTCTAAACCATATTTCTTATTTTATCAAGTAGTAGGTTATGGTCTACTTTATCAAATGCCTTACTGAAGTCCAAGTAAATTATATCGACAGCATTCCTCGAGTCCACTAATTTTGTCACTTTGTCAAATAATGCAATAAGATTAGTCTGGAATGATTTGTTTTTGACAAACCCGTGTTGGCTTTTGGTTATTACTTTGTTTGCTTCTATTGTTATAAGGATTAACAGGGAAACTAACCAAGGTATGAACCCCTTAAAAATTAAAGTGGTATGGTAAATAAACTGTTGTGCTCAACTCTCAAGCTGTTCTACTATAAGAATTAGGAATTAAAATTGTGAGCTTAATTTGGATTTTCCCAGCTATGATGGAACACCCACAAGCTTGAATTTTAAATATATTAATACCAACACTTCTACAACCATCAACCCATGATTAGTCTCATCTTCTTATCCTGGGAATTATTATTGCTTTTACAGCAGTTAGTTTCAGAAAGTAATCTTATGCAAAACTGAAGAAACTCTGATTACAAATACAGGTAGTCCTTGACTTACAGCCATTCATTTAGTGACTGTTTGAAGTTACAACTGCACTAAAAAAAGTGACTTATGATAGTTTTTCCACATTTATGGAAAATTGCAGCATCCCCATGGTCACATGATCAAAATTTGGATGCTTGGCAACTGGTTCATATTTATGACGATTGCAGTATCTTGGAATCACATGATCCATCTTTTGCAATCTTCTGACAAGCAAAGTCAATCGGGAAGTTAGATTCACTTAACAACCGTGATACTAACTTAACAGCTGCAGTGATTCCCTTAACAACTGGCAAGAAAGGTTGTAAAATGGGGCAGAACTCACTTAAGAATTGTCTTGCTTAGCAAGAGAAACTTTGGGCTCAATTGTGGTTGAAAGTCAAGGACTATCTGTTTCTAATTCTGCACAGAAACTAGATTTTATTCTAGGATATACAGTAAGCCATTTGAGGTGACTTTTAACAATGGTGGATTTGTCACGTGATCACTTCCCTGTCGCAGAACTCTTCACTGGTTTCTAAATAGTCTAAAATTGCTCCAGGTGAAAGAAATAAAAAATAATCTATTGTTAAGATATTTATGGTTCAGAGTCATTTAAGGCTGCAGCAATTCTTTAACGTTTCCTTCTTAATTTTCTGATGGCTAAGCAATACTGGTAAGATTTACATTAGATATTAGTGTAAATAAAATTTTGTTGGTTGTAATCTGATGATAAAATAAGTAGAAGGCAGATAAGATCTGCAAAAACGTCCTTCCAAAAGATTTAGGGACCTATCGTGTCGGTACAAGAACAGGAGGCAGTTTTTCAGCAGTTCAATTCAATAACTGTTGGCCAAATGAGCCTCTATTTCAAGCTCTCCTCCTGTATTCTTTTGAATGTTACTAATTGTTCAAAAATAGATGGATTTTGATTTCAGTACAAGTGTATAAGGACTGTGCCCAATTGAACGGAAAATGCACATCACATCTCTTGTTAGAGATTTTGCAAAGATCTTGTTAATATATCATGCCAAGGCTTAAATGTGGCAGCTATAAGCTGCACATTCAAATTTTAGTTCTCAGCATGATAGATAGATAGATAGATAGATAGATAGATAGATAGATAGATAGATAGAATAACTTTATTGTCACTTTGAATGTACACTAATCGGCATACATTAAAAGGAAATTTCATTGCATACAGTTCTCAAAGGGTCATCCCCTCCAATATACAGGACAAAAACATGACAGAATGAATGAATAAATGAATGAATGAATGAATGAATGAATAAAAAAACAAACAAACAAACAAATAAATATGCACATACCCACATATATTATACGACACAGAGAAACAACATACTCAGATGTATACATGTGCATAGTGAGAAAAATGAATCCTGCGAGTTTACCAGATGGATGGCATAGGGAACAAAGCTGTTACAGAATTGGGTAGCCCTGCTAGAAATACTTAGAAACCTCCTCCCAAAAGGGGGCAACGGAAACAGACCGTAAAGTGGGTGTGTTGGGTCTCTAACAATGCTTTGAGCTCTAAGCAGATAGTGCTTCCAGCGTGACACTATAGCCTCTAGAATTCCCAGTCAACATGACCAAAAAACAAGAGAGGAATAAATCTAGGTATGGTGAATCAGATATCTATTGAAATTACATAAATATTGGCATTTGATATACAGAACCTAGAGGATATCTGACAGCCTCTTCTCTCAAGAATTTTCCTCTCAGTTGAAAAACTTCAATTGTTTTAGCCAAATCAAAGAAGTGTTTGAGAAGTGACTTCAAAGAGAGCAGTTTCCTGTATTGATTTCAAAACAAACCCTACCTTCTCGTTGTCCTGGTTTAGGAAACACCATGTTTGGTCTCTTGGTCATTTCAGAAGCAGCTAAACTTTATGCCATGGCAAGGGAAATATTACTTTTATACCAATTTATATTCTCATTTGAGGTCACCCTTAACTATTAGAAGTTGAAAACATCTCTATGTGTCTTTTCTTTTCTTTTTTTAGTTTATGCGAACCCAGCTCAGATAGTAGAATCTAGCTGATCTCAAAAAAAAAGCTAACCAGGTTTGATCTGGTTGCACTTGGATGAGAGGCCATCAGGAAATCCCACAATTCCATACTAGGTTGTAAAGTAAAAAAAAAATGTAATACTACAAGGGACTAGCATTCCTGGCAGGAAAGACATGTTAGTGTTAGTTAATTCCTATTGTAAAGAAAGGAGGGCCACCAAGCAACCTAAATCGTGTGGAGCTGGTAACACTCAGGTAGAATAAACTTTTTCCATTCCCTCATCTTCAAAAAGCTGCGTACAGCCAATTCACAATCATCTTCAAGGTTGCTGACCTCAAGTGGAGGTCAAATGCTAAAGGAAGAGAAAGGAGAGTCCCCACGCATGGGTGATCAGAGAAGGGGCGAGGCAAATTCCCAGCAAGGGAGAATAAGCTGCCCTGAAGTTCTTCAGGGCTTCAAGAAAGAAAAAGAAAGAAAGAAAGGAAGGAAAAGATTAGCTCTGATGCAATTTTGTATGCACTGCATCGGCTCTGTTAATAAACGAACGAGTTCTCGGTTTCTTCCAACAGGCCGGTCCAGAATTAACTCCAAACTGTTGCAAAGACTCTGCAGGGAAACACCCTGAACATTAAAAATTGAACTCAGTCTCCCGATGAGCAACACTATGCTTAAGACTGAATTTTGGGTATTTATTTTTTGCAGCAGTGCAAGGTACCCCTTTGTAAGATTCGTCACGAATGAGAAAAATGGCAAGGGAGGAAGAGAGAGAAGTGGGTGGGAAAAGATTATCTGTCCCCTTTAACCATTTCCTTGCTCACCCTCGCCCTGTTTTAAAGGACCCTGATAGTTATTTTTTTAAAAATTTCCACTGGTTTTTAAAAACTCATCCGTTCAATTGCCTAGTGTACAGCTAGTCCTCCACTTACGACCACAACTCAGCCCTTCTGTTGTTAAGTGAAACATTTGTTAAGTGAGTTTTGCCCCATTTTAAGACCGTTCTTACCTCGTTCAGTGAATCACTGCAGTTGATCATTTAACTGCAGTTGATAAATTAACTGCTTAACCCGGTTGTTAAGCGAATCTGGCTTCCCCATTGACTTTGCTTGTCAGAAGGTCGCAAAAAGGGATCGCGTGACCTTGGGATACAGTAACGGTCATAAATACGAAGCAGTTGCCAAGCATCTGAATTTTGATCACATGACCATGGGGATGCTGCAAAGGTCATAACTGTCAAAAACAGCCGTAAGTAACTTTTTTTCAGTGCTGTTCAGTGGTGGGATTCAGCTGGTTCTGTTCAGATCGTGCGAACTGGTAGCGGCAACTGCAGGAGGCTCCGCCCACCCGCCCGGACATAATATGCGACTATTGTGCATGTGCAGAAGGCCATGTGCATGCACAGAGGTGGCGTGTGTGCTCACATTTGCGAACTGATAGGGAAGGTAAGTGAATCTCACCTCTGGTGCCATTTTAACTGAATGGTCGCAACTGTTGTAAGTCAAGGACTACTTGTATTGATGAAAATGAAATTGTAAACTTCAAGAGTGCTTGGATCAGGCAACTGGGGTGGATCACTTTGAAGGGTTCTTGAAGCCTTCCTTATTTTGCCTTGGGATGGTGATTCATGCTAAATTCTAAATATTCAACTTTATTTCCCTTCCTCTGATATCTGTGTATCCAAAAGTTCTGAGTGATACTTTTACTCTAGCAAAAGGTAATTTCATATACCTTTCCTTAATCAATTACATGCTACATTTGTGAAGCATAACAAGCGGTGCGAGAGATAAGAAAACCCACAAGCCGTTAGTTTTGGGAAATAATATTGCCATGCTATTTTATTTTGTTTGGTTTTAAATTGGATCTATGTCTGGGCTGTTAGCAACAATCTTACAAAAACCCCCCAGCAATTATGTTTCCCCCCCCCCCCCCCTTTGTGGTGTCATGGAAATCTCCACCTCCTTCATATGCCTTTGCCAGATACAAGAGCAGGGTAAGAAAACATTCTTGCCATTTCCTTCTACTGAATGTAGGCACAGATTTGTAGACTTACCAGCGAGAACAGAACGTGCTTACTTTTGATACCTGGACTAGGACCAGCAAACGAATAATGGAATGTTTGCTAGGTTGTCTCCAGAATAGGTCAGTACAAACATCAGTTATCTTTGGATAGGTGGTCAGTTAAAAGCTGGAGGAAAAGGGCCAGGAACTTCTGCCTCAGGGATGGTAACATCTGAAACCAGCTTAAGGTGTCTTGGCAACTGAAATATCTAAACACGTGCTGCAACCAAGCAGCCATTCATGGAAGAAACCTCAACTATTTATTGTTTGTGCTATAAATGCAAAGACAAACCCAACTAACCTAAAGAATTTCTTTCTCTTTTTAAGTATTGAAAAAGCTTGCTGTAGCAAAGTTTGACCTAGTTTACAACTTCCCAGAATGCATATATTGAATGTGGTGCTTTCTGTTTCCAGCATCTTCTTTAGGAGCAGGGGAGACATGATAGCAGTGTTCCAATATTTGAGGGGCTGCCACAGAGACGAAGGGGTCAAGCTATTTTCCAAGGCACCTGAAGGCCAGGCAAGGAATAACAGATGGAAACTGAACAAGAAGAGATTCAACCTAGAAAGAAGGAGACATTTTCTGACAGAGAGAACAATCAACCAATGGAACAGAAGTTGCCTTCAGAAGTTGTGGGAGTTTCATCACTGGAGGCTTTCAAGAAGAGACTGGACTGCCATTTGTCAGAAATGGTATAGGGTCTGCTTGGGCGGGAGGTTGGACTAGATGACCTACAAGGTCCCTTCCAACTCTGTTAATCTGTTTCTGTTTCTGTTTCTGTTTCTGTTTCTGTTTCTGTTTCTGTTTCTGTGTCTGTGTCTGTGTCTGTGTCTGTGTCTGTGTCTGTGTCTGTGACTGTGTCTGTGTCTGTGTCTGTGTCTGTGTCTGTGTCTCTGTCTCTGTCTCTGTCTCTGTCTGTTTATCTAATCTAACCCAGGTAAATCACTGCCAGATCACTATTAGATTCTGCTGAGATATATTTAAACTTTCTGACTTGCTTGCATTGAAGTGGACTCTGCTGAGGTTCTACTAGTTTCCTGTTTAGGCAGGGGGTTGGAGTAGATGACTTACAATAGGAGTCCTCATACTACGGCCCATGGGCCAGATACGGCCTGCCAAAGCCATTAATCCGGCCCACTTGGGACCATGAGGCTGCCCGCCCACATCACCCCACTACCCACCAGCCCCCACTTGCCTTCTGGAGGCCTAGAAGGCCAAAAACGGGCTCATTTTTGGCCTCCCTGGCCTCCAGAGAGAAAGAGAGAGGGAGGGAGAGAGAGAGAAAGAGACGTGCACACACACACACGCAAACAGAAGTCCCTCACACACACCCTAAGGCAGCCACATCCCTTAACTAACCTGCTTTCCACCCCCAGGAGCATAACCAATTAAAGTGTAATTTGTGTGTATTGTGTAATGGACTGCTAAATTGGCCACACCCACCCAGTCACATGTCCACCTAGCCACGCCCACCCAGACAGTCCAGGCCCCCCCCAACAGTCTGAGGGACCATGAATTGGACCCCTGTTTAAAAAGTTTGAGGGCCCCTGACCTACAAGGTCCCTTCCAACTCTGTTAATCTGTAATCTATTATTTCATGATTTCTCAGCTTGTCCCAGGCCATGGGTATGGCTGCTATCTGGGTTCATTCTGCTTCTTGAACTTTTAGCTTGTAGGTTTGTAGGACATTTTTATTTAGTGAGTTTGGTTTAATGTTATCAGATCGAACTACAATGAGATACACGGAAGCTGGAGAAGGGGAAAATAACGAGCAATCCTATGTTTGTATATTGCAAAAGCAGAATTTGGTACAAATGTAACAGCAATTAAGACACCAAGCCCACACCCTGAGGGGAACCACCAGTCAAGGAAGCATCTGCCAGACACAATCAGTCACCATTAACTCCATGAACTACTCTTCTACAGACAGTTCTAATTAAGGTACTTCAGATCCTGAGAGTGAAAAGGTAGAAAGCAGGGATGAAATGCTCCCAGTTCGGACCAGATCGCCTGATCCGGTAGCGATGGAGGCGGATTGTTTGGAGAACCGGTAGCAAAAATCCCTCCTCCCCCCCATGCCCAGCTGAGCTGCACAATCATCAGAGGCTTTTTTTTTTACTTTTAAAAGCATTTTTTCTACAACCGCTTCCGCCAAAAAAATGCTTTTAAAAGTAAAAAAAAAAGCCTCTGATGATCACGCGGCTCAGCTGGGATTATCAAAGGCTTTTAAAAGAAAAAAACCCCTTTTTTTCTTTTAAATGCCTTTAACGATCATGCAACTCAGCTTGGATCGTCAGAGGCATTTAAAAGAAAAAAGTCTCTGCTGATGAGGCAACTCAGCTTGGATTGTCAGAGGCATTTAAAAGGAAAAAACCCTTTTTTTCTTTTAAATGCTTCTGACGATCCAAGCTGAGTTGCCTGATCGTCAGAGGCATTTAAAAGAAAAACCATCTCTGCCGATCAGGCAACTCAGCTTGGATCGTCAGAGCCTTTTGAAAGCATTTTTTAACAACCTCTTCGCCAAAGAGGTTGTAGAAAAAATGGTTTTAAAAGTAAAAGAAATAAATAAATTGGCCATGCCCACCCAGTCACATTAGCCCACCACCACCAAGCTACACCCACAGAACCAGTGTAACAAATTTTAGATTTCACCACTGGTAGAAAGTGATATTTTGCTCAATGTTGTAAGCTTTACCAGGCATTGGTAGATTTTATTTCTTCCAAGGTAAAGCTTCACTTTTGGAATCTTTCCTCCAATGGCCTCCTCTGAAGGTGGTTTATGGATTTAATTCTATTAACGTTCCATAAAATGACAACTTTTGCATGTAATTTAGTTCAGTTAAGAGCAGGGGTGATTTTAGCAAGGGGTTCTCTGCCAGTGATGAGTTGCTACTGGTTCTCCCCGGTTCTAGTGAACTGGTAGTGGAAATTTTGAGTAGTTTGGAGAACCGGTAAATACCACTTCTGCCTGGCCCTGCCCCCAATCTATTCGCTGCCTCCCAGTCTCCCAGCTGATTGGCTAGAAGGAAAAAACCAGGGCTCACTTGACAAAGAAGAGAAAAAAAAAACAAGATACCATCACTTTAAATTGAAAAGCCAAGAAACCTCCCAACTGATTGGCTAGAAGGAAAAAAATCATGGCTCACTTTTCAGCCAGGAGATCACTTGGCAAAGAAGAAGAGGAAAAAAAAAAGACACCGTCACTTTAAATTGATAAGCCAAGAAGCAGCTGCTGGAAGGAGGTTTTTACTTGCAGAAGCGAAGTGACATTCAGCAGTTCGTTTCTGGGTCAGCTGAACAACAAACTGGATAAGAGGAGGGATTCTTTTATGGTTCTATGTTTTTGAAGTTTTGGGGTTTGTGCAATATGGGCTTTGTGTTTCTAAAAAGGTTTGGGCAATTTCCATTGTGAAATATCCTGTCTTGAATGAGTTTTCTGCCTGCTTGTAAATGGAGCCGAACTTCCGGCTTGCATTTTCTATTATCTCTAAGCACAGGGTAGCTGTTCTCTTCTTACAAAGTTTCCTTTATGCAGCTGGCAGGAATGTGGAATGAGTATCAGGCAGGTTCCTTGTTAGCAGCTTGATTTTTCCTTGCTTTTCTGGGAGCCTTTTCTTATGAGTAATATTTTATTTGGGGAAATGAAGAGAGGGGAGTTTGATTCCTTCCCAGAGCAGCTTAGTGGGGTGGGGAGGGAATGGGGATTTTGAAGTATCCTTCCCCTCTCATGCCTGCCATGCCATGCCATGCCATGCCACGCCCACCAAGCCACACCCACAGAACCGGTAGTAAAATTTTTTGAAACCCACCACTGTTCTCTGCCCAGTTGCTGGGTGGGCATGGCCATAGTAGGCGTGGCCTAGCCGGTCCCCTGTACCGGGGGGGGGGGGGGGCATTTTTGCCCTTCCCAGGCTCTGGAGGCTTTTCTCAAGCCTCCGGGAGGGCAAAAATGGCTTCCCCAAGCTCTGGGGGTGTTTCCGGCCTTCCCAAACTTCCGGTAGGCCCGTTTTGCGCCCTCCCTGAGCCTCCGTGTGCACCTTGCACTTACCTGCATCCAAAATGGGCTGCGTGGGGACTCCTGGGAGGGGTAGAGTGGGTAGGGCCAGCCAGGAGTGGGATTTCGGGGTTCTCCGAACTGCACAGAATCTTAGCTAGAAGTTCTCTCGAACCCTTGTAAACCCCCAGCAGCCCACCCCTGGTTAAGAGATCTATCATTTGAGACCCAGTTTGGTGTAGTGGAAACCAAGATACTATGAGTTCCAGTCCTGCCTTGGGTATGAAGCGAGTGACATCAGGCCAGCCACTTAGTTCCAGCCCTAGGAAGGAGGCAATGGCAAACCACTTCTGAAATACTTTGCCAAGAAAACTGCAGGGATTTATCCAGGCGGTCTCTGAGAATCGGACAGGATTGAATGGAAGAAAAATAATCCATTTAGGAAGCAGTGAATTCCCAGATTTCACATACAATTATGATGTTTGTTTGAAGGCAAAGATAAGATGAAATAAGCGATAGAATAAGTTGCAATACATTGTAACAACAAATACACAATATTCACATTTATTAAACTATAAAATGTTTCACTTTATTGCCAGTTGAGAGCAATATCCCCTTTGTATCTCTAAATATCCCTGGACCCTGGGCAGCACAACATTTTCAGAATTGGTTTGTTTTGAGAGAATTTAAGGTACAAAATTGCAGAGGCATCCATTTTACTTTTAATGGTCTCCAACTTCCATTTCAGCAGGCCATTTTTTTCTGTGTTTGAGGACGAACTGAGAAAGGGGCTGGAGGTTAACCCTAAACTCTTGTGTCCATCTCTGCACTTCACTGTAACGAATGTCACCCCCCACCAACTAACACTATGCTTCCTAAGTCATTTATCAGCATAACCTCTACAAACTCCTCTGTCATGTTTTAGATGCGTTGGGCAAATACTAGTATCCAGCAGTAGTAGTGGTTGTTACAAAATTGTGCAAAAAGGAAGAGAAAATTCAAACAAACTCAGAACAAAGAAATTAAGAGCTATCTCCTAGCCCACAAGATCACCTGCATTAGGTTAAATCTGTGTGATTGCTTTGATTTTGGCTTAGTGTTTCTATAAATTCTGGTTGATAAACCACGGATTAGAGGAGGGTAGACATCTTTGCAGCTGTTGAGTATTATCATGAGTTGATATGGTAACAAACACCCTAAATACGTGCTACTCCTCATTACCAAGATCTTACAAGATTTTAACAGTGCATATATTTGATTTTGAGGTCCTGCAGACCCCCATTCTCATTTATGACTTGGCTTCTGCCTAAACCTAGCCTTTTATTCAGCAAACTTGTAGATGACCCTCATTCTGTCAAGGACCTAGGAGTACTCATCTCAAACTATCTAAGCCCCAGAGCTCATTGTAACAGCATTGCCAAAAAGGCATTAAGAATTGTTAACCTAATTTTACAAAGGTTCTTCTCCGGTAAGATTGTATTGCTAACTAGGGCATACAAAACCTTTGCCAGACCAATTCTCGAATACAGCTCGTCTGCCTGCAATCCACACAGTATATCAGACATTAATACAATTGAGTGGGTCCAGAGGTATTTCACGAGAAGAGTACTCCACTCCTCTACTCACAATAGAATCCCTTATGCCACCAGGTTTGAAATGTTGGGCTTGGATAATTTGGAACAGAGCTGCCTGCAGTCTGATCTAAGCATAGTACACAAAATTGTCTGCTACAATGTCTTACCTGTCAATGACTTCTTCAGCCTCAACCTCAATAATACACGGGCAAACAATTGATACAAACTCAAGGTAAACCGCTCCAAACTCAATTGCAGAAAATATGACTTTAACCACAGAGTGGTCAATGCCTGGAATGCTCTACCCAACTCTGTTGTTACATCCTCAAATGCTCACAGCTTCAACCTTAAACTGTCTACCGTGGACCTCACCCCATTCCTAAGAGGTCCATAAAGGGGGCATGCATAAGTGCACCAGTGTGCCTACCGTCCCTGTCCTACTGTCCCCATTTATTTGTACTCATTTCCTTCATTCATGTCCATGTTCATATTCATATTCATATCTGCTATCTTGTACATGTTTGACAAACTAATAAATAAATAAAATAAACAAAACTGTGATTCAATAAACCCGCAAACACTAGAAGGTTAAAAAAAAAATTCAAAGAAGCTCCTGTCTTGGATCTGATTAAAAGCCAAAAGTTCAGTTTTTCTACCCAAGCAAAGGGTTCCCCCCCCCCTAAAGTGAAGAAGCATAAAGGGTTCCCTGGGCAGAGAAGGATGGAGGGAAAAGAGCTGAGTTCCTGCAGAAAAGTTCAGAAAAAAATGCTTTTATATTTTCTAATATCAGTAAGAATTTTAGAGATTGCTTGAATGTTTTATTGGTGATTGCTGAACTGAATTTTGCAAGCTCTATTGGGATACCATTGATATATATTTTTTTACAGTTTTATTGTTTTTTTCTGAAATGGAATTTCTCTTGAGGATGTGGAGAGCTAGGTTTAGAAGTTAATGAAATACAATCTTAAGGTTGTTATCATGACATGGGTGGGGTATGGGATGATAGACATTCTGAAGTCAGAAGACAGCAGGGAGCCACGTAGGGGGAATGCAAGTGAAAACAGAGAAGGTTTTCCAGTGAAATTACAGATTATTCAAATCTCGTACAGGGCAAACACCTGCTAAAGACAACCATTGAGGCACGAAGATGACTGAGATGTCAAAATAAGAAGAATCAAGCAAAGAGACAAGATTTGTCATGAAAGAAATTGCTGGGGATTTTAACAAGGGATGTTTCTATGAAATGGCGGAAGGAGAGGCGTTGGGATATTAGAAGTTGGGAGTGCCCAGAGCTCTTTCATTATATTTTATTTGGAGTGAATGGAGAAAATACTGGTGTAGACGAATAGTGCACGGACAGCAGGAAAAATGAAAGATTCCTGGTAGGGTGCGACAAAAATAGTATATTAGCATGGAAAGAGGTTATCAAGGGGCACATCAAGAATGCAGAAGAAATATTGATTTAAAGCATATTGATTTAAAGCCAGAGATATTCTTGTTGGGGATTCTACCCGAAAAGTACAGTAAGGGGAATGCATATTTCATTATTCATATATTAACTGCAGCTAGAATTGTATTTGCACAAAATAGGAAAAGTGAAGAGATCCTTATAGATGAGAATGTGATCAAGAAAAGATTAGAATGTACAGAAATGAATAGATTAACACTTGCAATTAAGGAGAAAGAACAAATAATATTATATGCATGGGACTTATTTTATCAATGGTTAGATAACAAAAATGGAAGTTAGAAACAGGGAAAGAAAAGAAAAAGATTAGTGAAATAAAGAAGATATGTTAAGAGAGAGAAGTAAATATTACGATTATTATGTTTAATATTATCATTCTAATATTATAGAATTAAGGCTAATGTAATGAATATTGTTGTAAATCTTGATTATTATTTTACAAAGATATTTGTACCTGGATGACATACTGTTTAATTGAAGATGGAATTAATTATATTATATTAATATATTATATATATTAATTATATTAAAAATTATATATGTGTGTGTGTGTGTATTTTTGTTTCATGATGTCTGGCTTTATCAGACATCAAAAAAAATCTAGTGAATGAGATTTCACTGAACCATGGCTGTATAAAGATCTTGATTTACGTAGGAAAAACCTGGATGAAACAAAAATACACATAAAGACCTACGAAAAGAGAATAAAATAAAATAAATATTTGACCTTTACAGGGAGGAGTCAGGAGATGAGGGTGTGGCTAACTGAAGAAGACAAACAAGTCAGAAATAGCTATCTTAGTCTCCCTTAAATCTCACAACAGACAGCAAAATGCTGCTTTGATGTCTGATAAAGCCAAAAAATCTAGTGAATGAGATTTCCCTGAACCATGGCTATATAAAGATCTTGATTTACGTAGGAAAAACCTGGATGAAACAAAAATACACATAAAGACCTACGAAAAGAGAAAATATATATATATATATATATATATATATATATATATATATATATATATATATATATATATATAAAATAGAATGCAGAAGAAAAAAGCAAGAACAAGACAAACCGGCCATCTAACACCCTGAAGTATCATCATCATCATCATCATCATCCTCCTCCCATGTTTTGAAAAAGGAGATCACCTTCCCATAAAAGCATCCCAGTTAAGATAGAGCCTGTTCAGGAACCAAGGAATGTCAGAAAAAAAAAAAGATATCTGGAGAAGGCTGAGATGATTCATTGCAGGAAAGCGTGGTGGGAAGAAGGATTTTTTTAAGAACTGAAAACATAGTGAAACACATTGCAGGCAGCATAAATTTGCATGTGATAAGTTAATATGGATACAGGCAAAGAGCAATTGTAATTTAAAAAGAACTGTAATAATTCCTGGCAAGAGCTTTCCAAAAATAGAAGGATGCCCTGCAGATAGCATAAGCAGCTACAACAATAGATAAGTGAACTCAGCAACTTGTTCCGGATGTACCAGGAGTGAAATGCTCCCGGTTCGGACCGGATCGCCTGATCCGGTAGCGATGGTGGCAGGTGGTTCGGAGAACTGGTAGCAAAAATCCCTGAGCCCCCCCATGACCAGCTGAGCTGCACGATCATCAGAGGCTTTTTTCTTTTACTTGTAAAAGCATTTTTTCTACAAGCTCTTCAAAGAAAAAATGCTTTTAAAAGTAAATAAAAGTTATCTCACTTCTCCTATTGTAGGTTTTAACGTATGTCCACTTTGTTTTATGTGGTCTCTATGTGAAATCTTAAATTGTACAGTTTAGGGATATATTTCCAATAAAACCACTAGAGGGCAACAAATCCAAAGAATATGTTTGTGTCTGGAGTCTTGCATATTAATAAAAGATTCTGCATTTTGGCCATTCAGTCCTTTCTCCACCTATTCATTATTTTATCCTGGTAACCTTGTTTAACTGAAGGGATGCTTTTAACTCTCATACTTGTAGTATTCAGTACTCAATAACCACATAAGAAATCGTTTTCTGCTCATTTATTTACTCTTGTCTACTGATTTGTTGAAAAGTTCTGCATGATTTTGGTAAAGCGGCTTAACAAACATTAATTAAAATATAAATAATAAAAGCACATTGTACCACTAAAACACTAACTCTACAAATTATTTGTTTATAGACCCACATATCAAAATGATCAAAAACACATAATGAAATATTTTACTAAATTGTATGAAACCACAAAAATAATTTAATTAAAATAAAACTAAATTTAAAGAAATAGGATGGGCTTTTACTGGAATCTGAAGGATAGTAATGAGGAAAGGCCTTTTTGAAGAAGGTGTTATGGTTTGGCCTAAATCCTCTTACAACCTGTGGACTTCAACTCCCAGAATTCCCGAACCAGCGTAATATGAAATATGTGGAACTATCATTGAAGGCCATTTTGGACCCATGTGGAAGATACAGGTGACTCAGAATGTTGCATCATGGGCAGTAATGGGCCATACGACATACAGCATAACAGCCATACAGCAGTTATGAGCCGAGGTGGCGCAGTGGTTAGAGTGTAGTTCTCCAGCTACTTCAGCTGACTGCTAGTTCAGCAGATCAACGGATCAAATCTCACCAGCTCAAGGTTGACTCAGCCTTCCATCCTTCCGAAGGGGGTAAAATGAGAACCCAGATTGTTGGGGGCAATATGCTATTTAGTATACTGTCTTTGGTGTAAGCTGCCCAGAGTCTTCGGAGAGTGGGCGGCGTAGAAATATGACTAATAAAATAATAAATAAATAAATACGCACTGCACCCTGATGCCTCTGTATTGGTTGCCAGTTTCTTTCTGGGTGCAGTTCAAGGTGCTGATTACCACCTGTAAAACCCTTCATGGAATAGGTTTGGCTATCAGTCCCTTCAATTATGCCGTGTCATCTACTGGGACCAACCCTTCACTGTCATGGCACCTGCCCCCTGGAACAGCACACTCCCAGAGATCGACATAGCTCCTACTCTGACGATATTCCAAAAGTCCTGAAGACTGGCTGTGCTCCCAGACCTGGCGCAATGGTGAGTGCTGAGCCCGTTGTTATGTCAGATGGGTTCCCAAACACACCTGGCTGTTTGTTCCCCAGTTCTATACTTCTGTTTTAATGGAAGTTGCCCGAAGTCGTTTCGTGTCAGGCAACCTTTAAATTAAATAAGGAAGAAAGGAAGAAACTAGGCAGTTTTTCTTTGAGAATAATACACTTGTGCAAGCAAGAGCACCATAAGGATAGCTTTATAGTACCATCTCACATTTAGAGTAGGTATTGTATATGTAAATAGATTAGAGACAGGCAGGCAGGCAGGCAGGCAGGCAGGCAGGCAGGCAGGCAGGCATGGGGTTTTTTGCTATGCTATTCTATATTATGTTACTAGCCTTGCTCACTGAATCCCCTTCAATTCTGTGGAAATACAGGCCCAGAATTTCCAGTCAATGTTCTCCTTACTGGAAAATTACAGGAGTTGAAGTTTAACCCATCTCAAGCGTGATCCAAAGTCTGTATTTTTGGTCCAGAAGAGGGAAAAACCTATTCTCCCTTACGGTGAAAATGCACTAAGACACTGAGCTCATTACACTAAAAATTAATCTATTTGGGGGTGTATCGGGTGAAATCCAGCAGGTTCTGACAGGTTCTGGAGAACCGGTAGCGGAAATTTTGAGTAGTTCGGAGAACCTGCATATACTTGGCTGGCCCCAGAGGTGGGGTGGGAATGGAGATTTTGCAATATCCTTCTCCTGGAGTGGGGTGGGAATGGAGATTTTGCAGTATCCTTCCCCTGCCACTCCCACCAAGCCACACCCACAGAAGCGGTAGTAAAAAAAATTGAATTTTACCACTGGGGTGTATCATTAGTCACCATACAGCCATTGTGATTTGTAAGCCATGGTTTGTATCTTTTAAGATACAGTTTGTAATCTGGTCAAAACATGGCACAGTGAAGAGCGACGAAATGTCTTGTTCATCTGACAGGAATGGTAGCTCTGAACTGAAGATGAAATTGCTTCACAGTATTCATGGCGCCATGGTATTCTAAGCAATTCTAAGACAGCCCTCCCATTTTAAAAGAAGTTGATAACTGGGGGGGAAAGAAAATTAGCTTTCCTTTCATATATATCTAGGCATAGGACTGCAGAACTATCCTGCTGGTCCATGTAGTCCTGTTTTCTGAATCCCATGTCCAACTGAAAGCATCTGGTTATTCCAGATCTCCTGCTTTTAAAACGGCTGTCAGGAACTCCTGAGAATTTCTGTGAACTTACTAGGTCTCTGTTGAAAATCCATCCCAGTTGCTGCCACTTCTACAACTGCTATCAGTTGATACGAATTCTACAGTTCACCTATATCTTCATGAAGAATATTTTTCTGTTGAGCTTAATTATTTAGATCAGGGGTCTGCAACCTTAAACACTCGAAGAGCCATTTGGACTCCTTTCCCACAGAAAAAAACAAACAAACACCGGGAGCCACAAAACCCTTCCCGTGCCTGACTTTTTCTTGAGCGGCCACAAAACTAGCCTATGTAGTTGAATTAAACGTTCTGTTTTCTTCTGAAACTTTTCTTTTCTTTAATTTATCCATGGTTGGCCTACCAGGGGTTGAAAAGCTCAATAAATTGCATGCCAGCAGGTGTCACACATTGGTGGTTTGACATATAGTTTGAGTGACAGGGAGCCGCAGAAGAGGGGGGAAAGAGCCACATGCGGCTCCAGAGCCACAGGTTGCTGACCCCTGATTTAGATCAATTGTTCAATATTAGTTAATTAAAAGCAGTTTGCTTTTAATGTCACTTCTGCTGCAAGTATTGGACTGGTCTAGTATCATTCTCACTAGAGAATGATACTCACTGGAGAAGAGTTTAATGCTGGGAACGATTGAGGGCAAAAGAAGATGGGGACGAAAAGAGAACGAGGTGGCTGGATGGAGTCACTGAAGCAGTTGGTGTGAGCTTGAATGGACTCCAGAGGATGGTAGAGGACAGGAAGGCCTGAAGGAACGTTGTCCATGGGGTTGCGATGGGTAGGACACGACTTCACAACTAACAACAACAAAGTATCATTCTTCCTATTCAGCACTGTAAATCCCCAGACAATCTCAGATCTTTAGAAATCGAGTATATAACTGGAATAACTTTTGTTGGGTCAAGTCAGATGGCAGTCACAACCACACACCTAACCTTTTCTGCTTTTTTAACAGCATCACATGAAAAAGGGAACTAATTGTATTATTATGGCCACCCTATGTAACAACACCTGCTTAACTTTGAGATACGGGGGCTGAAGAATAATTCATGTGTGCAAAGATTAACAGCAGTCTTAATTTAATACAAGTAGTGGGTGACATGGAATTAAGCTAAGTGTAGTTCTGTAGTTGTAGTAAGAAGCATTGTGAAAACTCATGGAATCAGATGTAGATATAAGCCTGATAAAGAATGGGAAAAAAGCATAGAAATCCACTCACGCTTTGTATTAAACAATAGCTAAGAAAGGACAAGCAATGCTTGGCACACAAACTGGTATGAAGAGCATTTTCTGGTACAGTTTATATTAACTTGTCAAAATACTACAGTGCATAATTTAACTAGGGAAAAGGAGGGTGAAAGTGGAAACAGTTTTAAAAGCAAAGAACATCAAGACAGAAATAACATTCAGGAAAATCAGCCCTTAATCTAAATATTCCGGCAGGAATGAAACACGGCTGTGTACACGCAAGCACCTCAAACTCACTCACTGGACATCTGCAGATGTAAGTGAGATATTGGCCTACAAACCTTTGGCCTATTAGTAGGGTTGACCCTTTATTATCTTCCTTCTAAAGATAATAATGTTTATCTACAGGTAGTAGAAAGCCTTTCCAACTATTCATTTTTTTCTAGTTAGTTAGCAAATTTGTTTATTAAGATGAGAAATGTCCTGTTTCTCTTAAGCTGGAATGTAGCTGGGAAACCAGATGCCCTGTTTAGCGAAAATCACAACATGTACTTTCAAGTTTACTAATTAAACAATTAGATACATGAATTAATTAATTAATTGAATCTTTTAGTGTTTGACATAAAAGGATTTTAAAATTCCAAATAATGTGGGGGGGGGTTGATTTAATAAATTATCAAGATTAGAATACCAATAAATCCTGGAAAGATTGTTAAAAGGCAGGTTTTTTTTAAAAAAAGATGTATTTTCCCCCTTAAAATCATGTATAGAACTTTTCTTTTTAAGACCAGAATGCCCTCGTCTGCTATTGGAGTTTTCTGGAATATCAGAGAAATTATCATGGATTTTACTGAGAATGAGTTGGCAGAATCCACCAAAATCATAAAATCAATAGCCAGTTTGGTCTAGTGGTTAAAGCAACAGACTAGAAAGCAGGAGCCAGGAGTTGTGGGCATGAAAGCCAGCTGGGTGACTTTGGGCCAGTCACTTACTCTCAGCCCAATGCAACTAAAGTAGCGGGAATTGCCTAGTTCCGGATTGGTTACTGCTGTCTGACAGCTCGCTATTTAAGCAGCTGTCAGGCGGCACCTTGTTGTTCCTCTCTTCTTGTTGAGTACGTTCCGTTTGTTAGCAATGAAGTTAATGTGTTAAGCAGCCTGGCCTCAGCGTTGTCCATCCTATACTTAACACCAATCATTGTTCACTATTAGAAAAATCCTGACCAGCTGGTGAGGTGAACCAAAAACTAAATAGAAGCATCTGATGGGTAGATATGGGAACGTAAGGTAGACTTCTGGCTAGGGGAAACCTGACTGTAGAGGAAGTGTAATTTCAGTGAGAGAATCTGACAGGTATAGGTGATTCAGAAATAAATGGCTTTTATTGTATGAGTAAGGAATTTAATGATCCATTAGGAATCACCATGACTAATACCAAATATATATACTTTTGGGAAAGCACTTCATGTTACATAATTTAACTAGGGTAGCTCTCAAGATTTAAAATCTCTGAGATGGTTTCACCTAATGTCTCATAACATTTCTAATCACACTTTCAAATCCTAATTCTAAAGTAGGTAATGAAGTAAGGAGCATTTTTGTCAGAAAAAAAAAATCTCGGTGTCATTAAAATAATTTTATGGATGCTACTTCACAGCACCCAGAGGCTAAAGCACTAGAACAAGATTAATTTCAATTTTGTGCCAATGCCTCTGATTTCAGCACGGCCACTTAATTAATACCTAGCCCATCTGAAATGAAGTTTCCGTTTGTTTTGTTTTTTTTTAAGTCAGGTTTGGAATGTATTTGCTGGAATTAATTCCTTAATGAGCCATCTAATCCTGTTGCTTAGTTTGGGACAAATTGTGCAGAACAAGTCTGAGCTTGATTATGTCAGAAGCTGGAAAGGAAAGGGAAAAAAAAAAGAATGTTACAATATGAGTTTCAGCAATGTCGCAGAGGTTCAACTTCAACCCATAGAGACGGTTGCTTAGAAACAAAGTATGTGGTGAGAATTTCCTCTACCACAATGTTTCTCAAACTTGGCAATTTTATGAAGTGTGAACATCTACTTCCAGAATTCCTAAACCAGCCAAGCTGGCTGGGAAATTTGGGAGTTATTATTTTATTATTTATTATTTATTTAAGTATGTATTAGATAACAGATATAAGTATAAACATGATTATGAATACATAAAATGGATACGTATAAAAGGGGACATTAGGACAGGGACGGTAGGCAGTTGGTGTGCTTATGTGCTTACAGACCTCTTAGGAATGGGGTGAGGTCAACAGTAGACAGTCTAAGGTTAAAGTTTTGGGGCTTTGGGCAAGGAAACCACAGAGTCAGGTAGTGCATTCCAGGCATTGACCACTCTGTTGCTGAAGTCGTATTTTCTGCAATCGAGTTTGGAGCGATTTACCTTAAATTTGTATCTATTGCGTACCCGTGTATTGTTGTGGTTGAAGCTGAAGTAGTCATTGACAGGCAGGACATTGTAGCAGATCATTTTATGTATTATGCTTAGGTCAGACCGAAGGCGACATAGTTCTAAGTTGTCTAAGCCCAAAATTTCAAGTCTGGTGGCATAAGATATTCTGTTGCGAGCAGAGGAGTGGAGGACTCTTCTCGTGAAATCTCTCTGGACTCACGCAATTGTATTAATGTCTGATATGCAGTGCGGGTTCCAGACAGATGAGTTGAAGTCCATACATCTTAAAGTTGCCAAGGTTGAGAAACATTGCCCTACACTATAAGGATAATTGTCATTCCTGGTCCAATGTTTAGGAATAGAGAAGAGTGTATTCTCACCATCATTAGGTGCAGTGGATTTGAAGAGAATCAGACACAAGCAAGCAGCTTTAGATACTGTAACTATATGGCCACAATAAAATCTGAGTTAAGGCTTTGCCTTAAACACGTGGCAAAGAATGGGGATCCTAGAATTTGGGGGTTAACTTAAACCTTTTTCTCTAAACTCATTGCCCATGTCTGTGACAAGGTTTAGAGTTGCTTGGAGTGATGGTGAGGGCATTTGACTGCTTCAGTGAACCAGCATGGTTGATGATACTGAACACTGTTTAGAAGCCTTTACCAGAGAAGGTACCATTAATACTGAGACTTGCAGTAAGATCCCATGTGGACAAAGATCTTTCTTACACAGAGCATTATAGCAACAGTGCAAATAGAGAGATGGGAGTGAAAAGTTTTGAGTTTTTTTCTTCTTCTCCTCAGCTTTGGAGGAACAAAATTGGAAAGGCTTATGACACCCACGATAGCTCTTAAAACCTCCAATGTCTCTAAATTGGCCCATTTTAGTTTTTTTTAAAAAAAAATATAAAAATGTTTTCAGGAACAAAATAGGTCTCTAAAGCCTCTGTAAATTATTTTGTAAAACTCTGCATGAGCGCCTGCCCTCCTTCCATCTATCTTTTTTCCCCCTGTCTTCAGCCCTTCCTCTTCCACTTATTTTTCTGTTGGTTAAAAAGTAAACGTAATAGAAAACAAAATGATTCATTGGGAAATTCTGTTTTCAGAATTATTTGGTTTTGGGCATACACATTAGGAATAACCCTCCTGATTCATTTCAATTATTTATATACATACATACATACATACATACATACATACATACATACATACATACATACAGGATTGCCTCCATTTGCAAAAGGAAATACTGTATTTTTCAGAATATAAGATGCACCTTTTCCCCCCCAAAAAGAGGGTGAAAATCTGAGTGCGTCTTATACTCCAAATATAGCCCTGTCTGCCTTCTCAAACGGAGGTTTCAGAAGCTGAAAAAAGCATCAGAAACAAAGCTTCAGAAAAGAAGCCCCCAAACAGAGCTTCAGAGGCTTTTTTTCTGAAGCTTTGTTTCAGAGGCTTTCAGAGGCAGAAAAAAAGTTTTTTCTGAAATGGAGTTTCAGAAGTTTCAGAGGCAGAAAAAAAAGCAAGGCACAGAACTCACAGCCAAGGAACCTGTTGCTAAAATTCACCTCTGGGAACAGCTGATTGGGGGTATTCCGGGAGGCTGATCCACCTGCCAATCAGCTTTTTTCTTATTTTCCTCCCCAAAAACTAAGGTGCATCCTATACTCCGGTACGTTTTATATTCCGAAAAATATGTATTAAAGTCTTTTCTCATTTCCTTTGGAAGCCTATATCAGGGTTCATCCTTCTGAACCAATGGGCCATTTCAAAATGACATGTAATTCCAGGAACAATTTGCTTATCATTGTCACTTGAAAAACAGTAGACAAAGTCCACTGTCCCTGTTTTTGAAGTCTATAAAGACATCACCTCATGCGTTAATATAGTTAATCAGATATTACATCTTAAGATAAAAGCTGCATAAAATAACTATCCATAGAATGCTACAAGGTTCTGGCCAGTTTGGGCAACAGAAAATCATGTGGGAGTTCCATGTTTTCACACTGCCACTTTTAGTAGTGAGAAATTATCACACCAGAAGTCGTATAGCCTTATTCGTATGCAGCATATATCTCATGAAGCTGTGTCCTGAATATGCAATTCAGTCCAGATAATCTCTTATCCATCTGGATAAAATAATAATAATTTTATTCTACTCTGGCTAAAACTTAGGCCATTTAAAAATATACTTTCCAATATCGGCCTATTTCCTTTTAATTTCTATAAAGCTATTGAATGTAAAGCAACAATCATTAAAATGGATTCATATTAATGGAAGATAAACCATCAAATTCAATTATTCACCTTTCTGTGTTGGTCTATGATTGACTAAAAATTTGATGACGATGATTCACTTTTCTAACCTTGACGGTCTCATTTCTCCACAATACTCAAGAAAATTTTTCAACCCAGATTTTTAAAAAGTGACATTTTGTCTGCAGTTCCATGAATATGCCTATTTTTGTATGCATTTTTCCATACAAATTTAAATATTTGTGTATATTGCCAATACAATTCAATGCATTTTTAATGTACTACTGGTAATTCTTTACAGTTTATTGACTATTGCAAAATCACAAATGTATGGATCTCAACATATAACTGCATTCTGATCCCTTTAGGGAGTCTTAATAAGGTAAGTATTCATCCAGTATGAATGAAACACATTTCTCTCTGCTTCATATATTAGAGGTATATTTACCTAGAATACTTGGAACATCTCTTAGTATTGCTTAGGGAAAAGAGGTTTGGAAATACTTGGTGGTATTTCAAAAATCAATAAAACCTCTAAAATATACATTTTGAGGGAACATGTAAATTGTGCCATTTTTAAACTGTTAAAAACTCTCTCTAGGCTTATGTAACATCCAGATATACTACATATTTTATTGTGCATATGTAATTATTACACCCCCCCCCCCCCAGACACACATACACACTGTATGACTGACTGATTGACTAACTAACTAACTAACTAACCTGAATCACTGGCCTAAACCACCTCCAACCACCTTTTATGACTAAGGTAGGAGTAGAGTTCACATTTTCCTGCTTTCTTCACCAGTTCCTTCACCAACCAAACAGTGTTCAATATTTAGGAATAAAGTCAGTTAGGAATCATACAAAAATGGTAATTTCCCAGTTAGCTTTTTAAACTATGTGACAAATTTATCTTTATTTATTTATTTATTTATTTTGTCAAGTACATATTAGATAATATTTTTCCTCCCTCTCAATCAATGACCAGCTCGTTCTCACAGGGAGGGACTACTCAGGGTACCGTCAGTCAAATCATGCCAACTGGCGACTCCCAGGGGGAGGGCCTTCTCTGTGAGGGCTCCAACCCTTTGGAATGAACTGCCCCCGGAGATACAGAATATCCCTGATCTCCGTGCTTTCTGCCGTGCCCTCAAGACCTTGATGTTCCAACAGGCGGGGCTAAACATATGAACATGTGAATGATCTTTTAAAATGTTATCTAACTCTGGGTTTTATTTAATTGACCAAACTAAGTAATAATTTTAATTAGCAATTTTATGATGTTTGTATGTCTATATTCTTCTTGGTTGTACACCGCCTTGAGTCCAAGGGAGAAAGGCGGTATAGAAATATAATGAATAAATAAATCCACTCATTCTTCATATATTTATTTTGTGATTCTATCCTCATTCACTTCTGTGTGACCAAACCACCCCAGTGCATATTTTTTCACTGACCACTCAATTCTAAATGTAGTCTACACTGAATCTAATATCCATTCAATTTTGATCCTATCTTTTTGTTTTACTACACACTTTTCCTGAGTAACCCATTCCCACAGCTTCAGCTTATTTTCCTTCTAATATACCCAATCTCCCATCCAAGCATGTTATTACATAGAACCAATTTTGTTTCTCCCAATAAACATTCTGTCCTCACATATTATTCACCATCTTTATACAACATGACCTCCAAGATGCCTTCCAACTATGTTATTCTAAGTTCTGGAAGGAAAACACCCCAGTCCAATTCAAAGCAAGACATAAATTATTGCATAAGAGCCCTCTCTGAAATTCCAATGGGTCAAGGGGCTAACTGGTTCTTCAACTGAGGAGAAATTAATCTCTTGTTTATTCGTGAGACGTGTAACCTCTCCTTCCTCCAAAAATTGCTGACCAAGATTTTTTACCTCTACTGTGGAAACTGTTACTATATTGGAAAATCAGAAACAATGGCAGCAATTATGAGCCTTATGTATTGCCAATCCATCTCTGCTGCTGTTTTCCCATATCATTTCAGAATCAGAAAGCCTCTGATATATCTTTGAACTTGTCCATAGCTAGTTTTACAGAAAACGGCATATGACTTAATTTTATAACAAAGATCAACAAGTGCATTGTCCCAGAAATGAGTACAAAGAGGCTCTTTGTAAGCCCTTGAGGGGTGTGGAGAAGATGAAAGCATTATTTCTATCCAAAATAATAAATAAAATCATAACTCTACTGAATTAGTCAAAACCAGTTTTTACTCAAGCAAAAGAAAGACAATGTGATAAGAGTTAAGGAAATTAGGCAGGTACCATCTTAACATGGAACTAGTAAGATAAGTTTGAACAGCTAATCAATCTCAAAGAACTGTTATGATGTTGATAAAATCTCCATCTGTGTTGCCTTGGCCTGCTAGATGAATAGTGTAATATTTACTTATTCATTACTATTAAATTTACAATTTACTATTAATTTAAGACACAGTGTACGTAGCATAACTTTAAAAGAAAGAAAAGGGTTTTGCATATTTCTTCATACTGTGGATTTATATACATAATTCATTCCCACAGGCTTGGACTTAGAGTATATATAAATGTTTGGTTATGTCCAACATGGATATTCTTATCTAGCTAGCAAAATGTCCATTGTGATAAGGCAGAATGTGAGAGAGAAACAATAGAAACCTTTGGAAATAGGATCAGGTTCAATACAAAGAAAGTGCCATGAATGGAAGCCTATTGATTTCACATCAGTTTCTTTCATAGATGCTTGGCTTCCTTGAATCAGAGAAAGACAACAAACATTGCCATTGTAAGGTTGTCCCCAAATACAGCTCTTTTCTTTTGCTCATGGGCTGAAATGGGAAGGAAAGATTTTCGTGGGGAAAACTCCAACAAGTGGCCTATCTATCCCATTCCATGCAGAGTTCATCATTTTCATGCAACATACTTGTGTGTATTTCACACAACGACCATAGCAGCATTCTCATAGTCACATGATCAAAATTCAGATGCATGGCAACTGACTTACATTTATGACATTTGCAGGGTCCCCGGGTCATTGTACCAGAGGTGGGTTTCAGCAGGTTTTGACCAGTTCTGGATAACCGGTAGCGGAAATTTTGAGTAGTTCGGAGAACCGGTAGTAAAAATTCTGACTGGCCCCACCCCCATCTATTCTCTGCCTCCCAAGTCCCAGCTGATCGGGAGGAAATGGGGATTTTGTAGTAACCTTCCCCTGGATTGGGGAGGGAATGGAGATTTTACAGTATCAAAAGTATTTTATCTTCTTTTTCTCATAGCACTTCTGACCCAGTTACTGCAAGTACATGATAAAGTCAGTTCTTATCTACAAAAGCATATCTATAATTATGTCAAATTTTAAGATGCCACAGGGTTATTTGATTCATAAAATGACAACTCTGACCAGTAGTATGGCAATGTGATGATTAGAGAACATACATGTTGTGTCCTCCAAGACACTTTTAATGCACTTTTAATGAAAGAGTCCAAGTGCTACAAGCAATGAGTTTTCATTCTTTTCTTTTTCTGGGTTTCATTCTGTTGAAAGTCCATGAAAGCACCTGTCCTAATGTAATCTCAGTGCTAATCTAGTCTATTGGGCTAATATTTTCTCAAAGAAGACTACCTTGCAATGATGGATGGAGCGATTCTAGAGCCTTGAATGAAACTATGTGAGATTATGCACGTGCATTCTGGAATCTTTTTCCTGAAGGAGCACTTTGGAGGAACGTAATTTTTCTTTTTAACCTGCAATGTGCTTCTCGTACAGCTACCTGTATTTTTATTTGGACTTTTTAGCTGCTATCACTAACTGCCTTAACCTCTTAATATGCATTTGTGAACCTCTGCAAATATAATAGGGTGCACGGAACTGAATATGTTTACATTTGAATCCCTGAGCAGTAAAATAGAAAATGCACAGTTGTAATGTAACAGGTCAAGAGACTGAATATGCTTTTCCCTTAAGGGAGAAATGATAAAACCTACTAGACAACTGATGATTCTTTGGATCACCATTTCAGAGGTATTTCCTTACCAGATTCCTCTGTGCCTTCAACAATGGCACAGATTCGACCGATAGCGTTGTGGCGAGACAGTCGGGGATTAGTGGGCTCTGATGAGCCTCGTGAAATCCCGGGCTGACAAACCGCTGCAGAGGGGTCTTTAGACCGGACCTGTCCTGTAGGGACAGGGAAGAAGGAGAGGCACCTTGTAAGACCAAGAGGAACAGGCAAGTTCCTCGGAGGTCAGAGGAAACTCTCCCTGACTCTGCAGCGGGGGGGGGGGGGGGGAGCGGTGGCCATTGTGTCCGCCAACTAAGCTGGGGCAACCGGATCAAGTACTGTGCAGGAGCAGAGAAGTGAGCAGAACATCGATGCCAGGTGAGTGACAGCTAAATCACAGGCAGAAAAGAGAGAGAGAGAAAAAAGACTATTTTTAAATTTTTTAAAATAACTATAAAAGTCCTAGCGGTTAAACAGCGGCTAATAGGAGTGAAAGGACAGAAAAAAGAAGAGTAAAGCGGAAGCTATAAAGTGAAAAAAAAAACCTGATCAGAAAATTGTGTGTTGGATTCAAATATTTGGAGAACTTAAAAAAAAATCAGAAGAATTGACAATCTGAAAGATTTTTCTCTCATTAATGAACTTTAAAAGAAGCTTAAAGAGGGAAGAAAAGCCTGCAGTAGAAAGGATTGGTTAAAGACTTTAATTTGAAATTGAATTGGAAAGTAAGTTGAAATTTGGACTGTATAAATTTGGAACGAGTTTTTAAACTTATTTGGTGCTTATAAAAGCGAAAAGGAAGAAGAAGGAAAATTAAATCAGCAAAGACTGTTTAATGTGGATTGCCAACAAAATGGATACTCTTCTAGGTTGCTGATTACAATTGTGGATTATAGAGAGCCATTTTCAGATGGGAAAAAAAAAGAAAAGGAGCATTACAACGCTGAATTTCTATTTTGGAAAAAAGAACAATAATAAACCTTGAACTTTGAAAGAGTGTGAATCTTTAAGGAGGTTTGTTTGTCTATAAGTGTGACTTTGATGATTAAAGAAGGAGGATTACAACACAATTTGAAACTGGAATAATATTAACTGAAAAAAATACAAAATGGAGGAACTTAAGGAAATGATGAAAATGATGTACTTATCATTGAAGATGGAAATAAGGGAAATGACTATAATACTACATGGAAAACCGAAACCTGATAATCTAAAAAATGATTTAGAATTTATTCAGATTGACAAGGAAGTAATCACGGAGAAGCAAGAAAAAGAGACTGATAAGAAAGAAGAAGAAGACACAGACAAAGAGATTGATTATGGAAACTTAAATGATTATGGGGCTAGTAATAATAAAAAGGAGAATTCCAGAGATTATATTAAGATTAATAATGGAAGAAACAGAAAAGGGGGAAAGAAGCAAAGAAAAAGAGGGTGGAATATAAAGAATACAAAAGATTTAAATGATTATGCTGGGATTATCAGTGGGAAAATAAGAAAAAGGGAAAAGGGATGGAAAATAAGGAGAAATGCAGGGCAAAACAGACGAGTTTATGACTTTAAAAGACAAAATGATTACACTGGGATTAACAGTGGAAAGATAAGAAAAAGGGAGGAGAGAGTTCAGGAACTTAAAGCACAAAAGAAAAGCAAGGGAAAGAAAAAGAAAAAAAAATACAAAAATGGAAAGGGAGAATTGTGGTATTAACTAAACAATTTAACATGTATGTATGATGAATGTAATAATTGGGATAGTCTTAAATAATTAGGGAAATGGTAATAATTGGAATATTTTTAATTATATATTTGGAATTGAACAAAAAAGAAAAGGAAGTTGAAACGATATGAGACAATGAACTGAGTGGAAAAAATGTATTTATTTGGTTTCTATAAAGTTGTTGAATTGTACTATTGGGAATAGAGAGAATTTAAGGAAATGGTTGTGAACTGCATTATGGTGTATTATTTGAATTAAGATTTTTACTCAATTGACTTTCTTTTGAACACTCTTAATAAATTAATTAATTTTATTTATTTATTTTATAAAATTTGTATGCCGCCCTATCTCCAAGGTCTCAGGGCGGCTCACAACGATAATCGACCAAGGAACTGTTAAAATCAACAAATATACACAAAACATATAAAAAAAGTTTTTAAAATTTTAAAATATACTACCCCATCAGGCCAGGCCGGGGGACCTAAATAGCTAGATTTTCAATTCACGGCGGAAGGTGCGAAGGTCAGGGGCCAACCGGAGCCCCAAGGGAAGTTGATTCTAAAGGGTGGGGGCGCTCACAGAGAAGGCACTACTCCTGGGGGTCACCAGCCGGCATTGTCTAGCTGACGGCACCCTGAGTTGGCCCTCTCTGTGAGAGCGCACCGGGAGATGGGAAGTTGACGCTGGTTGCAGGTGGTCTGACAAATAGCCTGGGCCTAAACGATGAAGGGCTTTATAGGGAAACTATAACAAAAACCGGGAATAATTATATCATTTGGAATATTAGATAAAGAAATCGGAGATGATATTATGTTGTGTAAATGCAAATTTAGGGGTTCAAAGTATAGGGAAGAAAAAGAAAAATTGAATTATATTAGGAATAGAAGTTAAGAAGAAGGGCAAAATTGTATGGAAGTTTAAAAATTGTAATAGATTTAGAAATATGAATAAGCTTAACATATAAGACTATAATAGTTGTCATATTGGGGGTAAGAGTTAGATTTAGTTGGTTTTTATTAATATGTTGAATGATGTAGAAATGTGAAATAAATGTATTATTTGGTACATTTGATAAATAATTGGAGATCATATTATGTTGTGTCAATGCAAATTGATCATATTATGTTGTGTCAATGTAAATTAAGGGGATAAAATTTTAGGGAGGAAAAAGAAAAATTTGAATTAAGTTAAGAGGAAGGGTAACATTGGATTTTTTAAAATTAGAGAGAAATAAATGTTATGCCAAAAATTGAAGGTACAAAATTGTTTTAAAGATGAACAAAAATTTGTACAAATTTATGACCGGGTCAATGTTCTCTCTAGAAAAGATGTATTGTATGTTTGTCTGTCTGTTTAAAAATAAAAAAAAAGTTACTAAAAAAACAAAAAACAAAAAAAAAACAATGACACAGATTCTACTGGTTAAGTACCGGTACTTGAAAAATTCAGGGAGTTGTTCAGAGATGTATCTATTTGAAATTAGCCCTTCCTTCAACTGCATAAGACAATCAAATATCAGGAGTTGGCTACAGAAAATATTTGATGATACCTTGTACTATTCATGAAATATTTAATGATAGTTTTATGTCATGAAAAGATTTATAAAATTTGCCAGATTTCAATTCCACAGAGTTATGGGGCCTGGATTTTGAATGCATACTTGTAAGTTATGAAAAATCTTGGTTCAAAAATCGTTTGAACCGGTGAAAAACCAGTTAAAGATTATGAGAACAAAAGATTTAATAGTAGATAAATTGTTAGTAATAATAGCGATAGACAGTCTGGAAATCAGCTTCTGTTCCCTGCAGAACTCTTTCCTGCTCTACGCCTACAAATATCAGGGTACCAATAAAACCACATTGGTTCCTAGACATCCATACTTCATTTATTCATGAGCCCCTCAGCCATTGCATGACTATCCGCCACTGTTCAGTAGCTTACCCTCTATGTTGAAGATAGTCAGATGAGGCCTACAGTGGAAAGCACCCATCGCGTTTCCTGCGCAGTTCATCCAGAGTCCTTGGAAGACCCAAGTTGCTGTTATCACTGAAGATGCTCGGCTGGTGACTTTCCATTCGTTTGAGGCTGTGGCTGCAATAATTGCCCCTATCCCACAGAAACAGAAGAGGAAAGCAACAATTTGTATTCCCGACATGTTCCACGGATGCCAATCAACTTCCAGTGGCTTATTCTGTTGCAATGGGGAGTAGGAAGCCCGCGTGCCTGGCTAGTATAACATTACCACATTACATGAGAACAAGTGTTCAATGAGTGGCAAGGCCGATGTAAATGTAGTCATTCTTCATATCTGACTGATATCTGATACCATGAGCCAAGTACCTCTGTGAGACAAGCAGTACAAAATGCTGGGATCCTTCAGTTGTAGCCCCCAATTTAAAATGTAGCATCATTAATTTGTAATTCTGGAATGTTATTCTTTAATATTTTTCTGTTTTTGGTATTCTAGCATTCAGTTAATGCTTAATTTTTTGTTAATCTGAAACACAACACATTTCTAACTAAAAAAAAGAAAAGAAATAGGTGCAGAGTCCAAATGGTACTTTTAGCATTTGACATTTGTTTGACCAAATGTGTTTAAATATTTTTTAATAGGAGGCTTTGTAAGCCAAAGCTTACATAAGAGAAGCCCTGCCAGATTGGACCTATCAAACCCAGGATACTGTTGCATGTGGAAATCCTATACTGAAGATAGATAGAATCATATGACTGGTAGGGACCAAGGGGTGGGCTTCAAAAATTTTAGCAAGGGGTTCTCTGCCCAGTTGCTGGGTGGGAGTGACCTAGTCGGCCTCCTGCACCATGGCAGTTGGGGGGGAGCATTTTTGCCCTCCCCAGGGTCCGGAGGCTTTCCTCGAGCTTCCAGAAGGGCAAAAACGGCCTCCCCAGGCTCTGGAGGCCCTCTGGAGGCCTGAAATGGGTCTGTTTCCAGCCTTCCTGAACTTCCGGTAGGCCCATTTTTCACCCTCCCCGAGCCTTCCTGCGCGCCCTGCACTTACCTGCATCCAAAATGGGCCGCATGGGGACTCCTGGGAGGGGAGGAACAGGGTGGGTGGGGCCAGCCAGGAGTGGGATTTGGAGGTTCTCCAAACTGCACAGAATCTTAGCCAGAGGTTCTCCCGAACCACTGAGAACCCCCAGCAACCCACCCCTGTAGGGACCTTGGGGGTCTTCTAGTCCAACCCCCTGCCCAAGGCAGGAGTCCTTCTACCATTCTAGAGGGTTGTCCAAGCCTCCAGTAAGGCAGCATCCATGACTCCGGGAAGCAGGCTGTTGAATTTGATTAATCATTCTCACTGTCAGGAAATTCCTCCTTATTTCCAGGTTGGCTCTCCCTCTGATGAGCTCCACCCATTGCTTCTTGTCCTGCCCTCAGGTTCTATGGAGAATAATCAGTCTCTTCTTCCCTATGGCAGCTATTCAAGTACTGGAAGACTGCATTTGGAAATATGAAATCATCCTCAATGATAGTCACTAGAGAACCTCCTTGGGCTCAAGCTTCTAGTTCTGGGGAAAGAAGGGTCTCATTGTGTAACTGAAAAGAGGCGGAGAAAGCAACAGTATCTTGAGGGAAGAACATGGAAGCAATATATGCATAGCAGAGCAAGCGTAGCCATTTCTAACATACTTTGACCTCTAAAGCAAAGTGGAGAACCTCTGGCTAAGAGTCCTAATCCTATCTAGCTTGGTAGAGCCTAGAAGAGGCCTACATAAGGCCATTTCTTCCCCAAACTCTGCCCGTTCTTCTCCACCGTTGCTGACTATCTCCATTTGGCCCTCAAGCACCGTTCCTGATGTCATAGACCCACTGGAGCAATTAGGGTGTGCAGCCTCTTAGGCTAGATTCCAAGTTGCTCAAGTTTTAAACACCTGTGTATATTTGTGGCATAAAGCCATTAACACCAGAAATCATAATTGATTTCTAAATTAGTCTTGAAAAGTCAATGACCCCTCCCCATGTGATTTTAAAGAAGGTATAATTAAATATAAGTGTGGATCCATAACAGACATTATTATGCTGGTTATAAATATTGCCTCAGCTTTGTCCTTTTGGCCGAATGTAGTCTTTGTATAGGATCCACCATAAATCAAACTGGCCAGTTTTTTTTAAATTGGTTCTATTCTTCAGGTAATTCGGGCCAATTCTTTTCACATAAACTTTTTGCTTGATTCTTCATAGATTTCTGAGGAAAAGAAAATGATAAATCCCAAGTCTATTAAGAAAATCATTTGTTTCTGACTGTTTCTTCTCTGCATGTTGTGAGTGTTTCGTTATTATTTTAAGAGAGATTCTTCTTTGCAACCATCCATTTCACTTGCCTTCAGATTTTTCAAAGTAGGTTAAAAAATCTCAAAGGTGCTTTTTTCAAGAGGCAACTGGACTTTCTGATTTTTCTTTGAAGACGTTTCGTTTCTCACCCAAGAAGCTCTTCAGCTCTGATTGGATGGTGGGAAATGGAAGGATTTATATTCCTTGCAGACAACTGGTCATTTGCATCCTTTTAGAGGGTTGTTGAGGACCCTTGGAGGTTTGTTAGGTGGGAAATGGAGTATCTGAAGGACTTCTACAAGAAGTCTGATACAGTCTTGATGTTTTAAAAAGAAGATAAGTGCAAATGTATTCAGAACCTATTAGACAAGATAGGAGTTAACATAAATTTTAAAAAAAAGGTTTTGGATCAAATTGCATTAAGTTAGAGGAGTCCTCTGGATATTGAGGTTAAAAACATGCAGCTCTCGGGAGTGCAATCTGACAATCACAATTTGTATAAAGAATTTCCTAGTTCTTTTCTGTAATTCTTTCTGCAGAAAAATATCCCAAACTATTTTTTTCCCCCTTCCTGCAGTGGAAATATAATTACGAGAAAAGAGTTCGGAAGGGAAGGGGATGTGGAAGAAACAAAAACAACAAAGCAGAACTCCAAGGAGATGAGAATTGGGCGGTAGTTTCCTGTGCCTGATGCACATACACTTGGAGCAATACACAGAGCCCTGGCCACCTACGTTTAGCTCTTCATGATTGCACATTATTCAGCCAAAACACTTAGAAGTTCTGATGTGGGAGGAGTGAGTTAATCAGTCATTTATTTTAGGGTTCAAAGCTCATTTGTTAACCTATTTGCATCTTTACCTCTTCTTTTTAGGCACACATCTGAAGTGTACAAAAACAACTTTATCCTAGTAGATAAAAGCCCTTTGGATTGTAAGGAGGCTGGTGAATCACAGATATAGGTAATGATCTGCCATATTACTAACTTTAAGGTGCAATCAAGCCCAGATTAGTATATACAAAAGCCTTTACATCAATAAACAGGGCATCACCAGTGAGCGTCCCTATGCAGGAGGGTGAATTAGAAACTAAGCCTCCCTGCCTCCCCGGACATATTGGGTTCACCGTTTAAGCTGCTTTGGCCTTTTGCTCATAGCAGCTGAAGTTGACAGCAGCTGAGGAAAAACAGGTCTGGACACTAAGTGACACAGTCATAAAGCACAGCATTGCAGGGCCGCATTGTTTAGTGACAGCAATCCTGGCACTTTCCATTGCCATCTTTAACTGAAAATCATGGGTTGTTAAAACAAGTCTCAGGTGGCTTGCAAGCATGCAGGGAAATAAGCTATGGCGCCAATGTGACAAGGCCTAGGATAGTTGTTGATGGGTGGAGGAAGCAGTGAGTGACTTATTGGAGCAGCTTGCAACCTGCCCTGCCGGCTTCTGTATTGCTTGTGAGAATTTGGCAGGGAAGATCGCAAATGGCGATCATATAACCGTGGGAAGATACAATTTTTATAAAGGCAAGCTGGTTGCCAGGCGCTCAAATTGCGATCACATGACCTCAGGAATACTACGTAGGATGGCCAGAAGTTCAAGGACCAGTGGTAAGTATCATTTGTTTACTGCCATTATAACTTCAAACAGCTGCTGGTTGTTAACAAGGTCTACATGTATTCACGTATTCTCCCTTTTCTCTCTTTCTGAACATATGTACAAAAAATTGAATTCAATTTATAGATGCAAAATGAAAGCATCAATATTCACATACTGTTAGAAATTCTGTTTTATATAAAACACCACAGAGCAAACAAAGAGTACAGTCACCATGTGCTTTACTGCTCAACTGTATAACTGTAACAGGAAACTCTCCTCAGAACATAAAGAAACCACCAATTATAACCATAGATGCACAATAAATACTGCTAACTACTGCTGAATTCTTGCAATACTAATTCTTGTAGTTGTTGCAATACAAAATAAATTCTAATATGTATTTCAGGGGTGCCAAATTTGTAGCCCGTGGGTCGGATGGGTTACCCGCTGGCTACCCCCACCCCCAGTTTAGCAAAGGGGAAAAAAGTTGCAATATGTCACGTGATGACACCATGACAATGCGAGTTTGACACTCCTGATGTATTCTAACACATACTTGCAGCAGAGCAAATAATTTTTTTCTTATTATTCTACTGGTTTATCAGTACTTTCATCTTCCCCTTGTTACAAAATAGTAAAACTCATATCGCAGCTGTTGCTGGTTTGAATCACAGGAGAAACTCTTTGTTGAAAATAATTATCCTTCTTTCCTCTTTCTCACTTGGCTTTATTATTTCTTTTTTTGTGATTTTCTTAGTCAAATGAGGTGGAACGGTTTCACCACGGTATGTTTCTTGGGCTATTTGGAAGCTGATAATGAAAACTTGCTCCCTCAAGTATCTGGTTACAGCAGCACTGAAAAACAATTATGACCAGTTCTCATACTTATAACCTTCAGGGATAAAAAAAAAATAAAGAAGGGGGGAGTAGGACTAGAAGTAATCGGTGGAAGCTTAACAAAGAGAGTTTCAACCTAGAACTAAGGAGAAATTTTTGACAGTGAGATGAATTAAATAGTGGAACAGGGTTGCCCTAGAAGTTGTAGGTGCCATCACTGGTGGGTTTAAGAGGAGATTTCACAGAACTGTATTGGGTCTCCTGCTTTAGCAGGGGGTTGGACTAGAAGGCCACCAAGGTCCCTTCCAGGTCTGTTATTCTGTAATAATTCTGTAAAGGGAACTTAGTTCTCTACTTGAGTTACAAGCAGTGATGGGATTCAGCCAGTTCGCACCACTTTGGGAGAACCGGTTGTTAACTTTCTGAGCAGTTTGGTAAAGTGGTTGTTGGAAGAAATCATTAGAGCAGAGAACTGGTTGTTAAATTATTTGAATCCCACCACTGGTTACAGATAGTCCTTACTGACCATACTGGCACAAAATTGGGACTATAACTAGCACCAGAATTTCTGTTGCTAAACAAAGTGGTTATTAATGAGTCACACCTGATTGCATATAGCCTTTTCGGCCACGGTTGTTAAGCAATCGATGCAGTTGTTAAGAGAATTATGTGATTGTTAAATGAATCCAGCTTCCCCCATTTACTTTGCTTGTTGGAAGTCAGCTGGGAGGTGACAAGTGGCAATCACATGACCTCAGGATGTTGCAACTGTTATAAAACCAAGCTGGTTGCCAAGCTGGAGCCTTGGATAGTACAGTGGTCTAAAGCCCTGTTATTAACATCAGCTGCCTGCAATTATTGCAGGTTCGAATCTCACCAAGGCTCAAGGTTGACTCAGCCTTCCATCCTTTCTAAGGTAGGTAAATTGAGAACCCAGTTTGTGGGGGCAATAAGTTGACTTTGTATAAATATACAAAAGTATGAAGGCTATTGCTTAGCGCATTGTAAGCCGCCCTGAGTCTCCGGAGAAGGGCGGCATATAAATCAAATTAAAAAAAAAAGTGCTCAAACTCTGAACATGTGACTGTGGGAATGCTGCAAGGGTTGTTAAGTACGAGAACCGGTTGTAAGTTGCTTTTTTCAATGCTGTAACCTCAAACAGTTACTAAATGAATGGTTATAAGTCGAGGACTACCTGTATTGCAAAGGAGGAGGGTGAACAACAAAGAAGACAGAATTGATTCAGCAGGTGGTGACTGGGAGCAGGGAGTCCGTGGGAAGGGGGAGGTCAGAAAGTCAAGATGGCCACAACCAGATGGTCAAATCCTCCTCCTTTTAACGTACATTGCAACTACATAGTTGTGGCTCCCATTTTGAACTTTTTTGAACCCTTCCCACTCCTGCAGACACCCATATTGGGAGAAAGTGGAGGGAAATTTTGTTTTCTCTCTCACCTTTTAATCCAAGACCATAATAATCACTCTCACCTTAAAGGCCAGGTGTTATGAGGTTCCAGAACTCAAGGAATTCTTTGGCAGGACAAATGATCTTGTGATTTCTCTCAATGCTCAGATTTGCAGTTGAAAAGCAATGCCGTTGCTTTCTTTTCTAGCTTTTAAAATTGATAATTATCCTTGCAATTTAAAAAGACAGATTGGCCTATCGCATCTTAATTAAAAGCTGGAATAGTTGTTGCTGCTGATATATGTGGGTGTGCGCGTGTATTATTTCCTAACAATAATTTCATTGTTTGTTTAAAACGATGCTATGACAAAAGACATTATTCTGTGATCTAGTAAATAATTGGGCAGTTATCTTATTAACATAGTTTACATGTTAAAGAGAAAGTAAATCATCTGTCATGACATGTTTTTTATTGCTTTGCATTGCAGTGTTATGATTTTTTGTGCCAATAAATTAAAGAGCAATGTAGTCACTGATTTTGTGATTGAACACAGTTGGATTTAAGACTGTAGCCTCTTGTTAAAAAGAGCTTTAGCTGTACACATAAAAAATCAAACAAAGCAGTCAGATGTTATGGCCCGCCAGCTGCTAACAGAGCTGGTGGCAGACTCAGATGATCAGGAGGTTGGGGAGGAACTTGGGCCAGTTCTGGAGTCTGGGGAAGGCTCTGATGGATGCTCTGTGTTAAACACAGAGATAGAGCCAGGGCCGTCTGACATTTCCTAGCCACTGGAGAGGCAGCTGCCTTTGGAGGCTGATATGAGTGAGGAGGAAGAACAGCTGGGGCCTGTTCCAGATGCACATATGCACAGAGCAGTTAGGAGAGGTGAACAATGGAGGACAAGGAGTTGACTCGGGAAGCAAAGCACACGTGGATGCTGAATGGCCCCTCCCTTGCTGGGGAATAAATAGAAGGAAAGGGGAGTGGTTGTCGAAGGAGACAACAGTTCGTATTTCTGAAGATTTTGCTCATTGTGTTTCGTGCCACAAAGACTGCTTGCCAGAACTTAATTTGCAGCCTTTCGGCTGGGATGCAATTAATTCACAAGAGGTAAATAAAGGGGGGTCTTTCATGACAAGGAGTCTGTTTCTTGCTTCTGCTAAGGCTGGGTCAGAACACGATGCACTAAACAAAAATACCACAACTGCAAATGTTAATGCTGCTTAATAGGAGCTGGAAGTTTCACTGTCTGCAGCTATTTAGAATATTCCATTCTTCTAAGAATGAAGAAAAGAGTTTTCATATGAGGGACACTCTTTGAAGGCAACAAAAAGAAGGACTAGGAGTGAAAAGATAACGGTCTTCCAATATTTGAGATACTATCTCAGAGAGGAGGGGGCCAACCTATTCTCCAAAGCACCTGAAGGCAGGACAAGAAGTGACAGATGGAAACACATCAAAGAGAGATCCAACCTAGAACGAAGGAGACATTTCTTGTAATGAGAACAATCAATCAGTAGGATGACTTGTCTCCAGAATTGTGAGTGCTCCATCATTGGAGATTGGACAGCCATTTGTCCGGAATTATATTGGGTCTTCCTCCTTGAGCAGGGCTTGGACAAGAAAACCTCTGAAGTCTTCTCCAACTGTGTAATGCTGTAATCTATCTGATGCCCCCACTGTAAAATGACAGTATGTTTGTTTTTGCCTTTCGATGTAGAAACCATTCACATGCACAGTCTTGGGGCTTTCCAGTTCCATAAGATAGTCCTCAATTTATGATCTGGCTGCTTAACAACCACCTGTAAAGCATTTTCAGCCATCATCAAATGTTGTATGCCCCCCCCCCCCCACCTTTCACGAGATTATATTTCAGGCACTTGGCAATTTGTTCACATTTATATTACCCCTGTTTTCCCGAAAATAAGACATCCCCTAATAATAAGCCCAATCGGGCTTTTGAGCGCATGCACTAAAATAAGCCCCCGAAAATAAGTCCTCCCTGAAAATATTTAAACGCAGAGCTGGAAATCAGGTAAGATGGCAAGAGGAGCCCCATCTTGTTCCATGCACCCCAAAATAATAAGACCTCCCCAAAAATAAGGCCAAGCACTTATTTCGGAGTTCAAAAAAATATAAGACAGGGTTTTATTTTCGGGGAAACACGTAGGTTGGTACTCCACATCTAAATATGAGTGACACAATCTGCATCAATATTGATTGCTTTGTGCTCTGTTCAGATAAAGTTTAGGGTTTCTCAGAATTATTGCAACTTAAATCAGAGTTCCCCAACATTTCTGCCTTTACAGATGGGGGGGAGGAGGGAAGGGATGGTTCATGCAAGCGGCCAGCAAACACGCATGTGTGGGTGCAACTCCGTTTGTGTGAGTGGTGTCGTCGTCATCATCACCATCATCATTATCCCAGTAGTCTTCTCAAGAGGCAAAATTCTAAGGATAGAAAATTGGATGAATTCCAATGAATGTGTTCTTCTCTAGAGTCTCTTATGGAATCCCATCAAGTTCTTATAGAAACTGAAGGTTGTGCAAGACACATTTGAAAAACCCTGCACCAGACATATGACTCACCACTTTGTGTGGCCGCTTGTTCCACTGAGTAACAGCTTGTACAGTCAGACAGTGCCTTATGTTTTTTCCTAATTATTTTTAATTATTGCAGTACTTTTCCAAAATTTTTATTTGTATATACCTTCAGTGATGGAACCTATGAGAGGAATGATTCCTGTCCTTTTTGGTTCCGTTCCACAACAATGACCACCTAAGGTAAAGGTAAAGGTTCCCCTTGCACATAGGTGCTAGTTGTTACCGGCTCTAAGGGGTGGTGCTCATCTCTGTTTCAAAGCCAAAGAGCCAGCGCTGTCCGAAGATGTCTCCATGGTCATGTAGCTGGCATGACTAAACGCCAAAGGCGCATGGAACGCTGTTACATTCCCACCAAAGATGGTCCCTATTTTTCTACTTGCATTTTTTACGTGCTTTCGAACTGCTAGGTTGGCAGAAGCTGGGATAAGTAACGGGAGCTCACCCCTTTATGTGGGGCTAGGGATTCGAACTGCTGAACTGCCGACCTTTCGATCAGCAAGCTCAGCGTCTTAGCCACTGAGGTACCGTGTCCCTCTAATGACCATCTATAATTCCTTAAAATGGAGGTAAGGACAAATAGTGGAAGAGAGGTGGAAAGGGGGGAACAAAAGCATATATCTGCTCTCTTTGATTCTCTTCATGATAAGGATAACCACAGAAATAAAGCAGTATTTCCCCCCAAAAGTATGAAGTATAAATCAAATCCTGCAAAACAGTTAAGACTGAGGAGAAAAAGAATGTTTTTGTGAAGTGATACTAAATGCAAAATAACAGCATAAAGCTAAGTCACAGGAATGTTTGTGATTGTATCAATTTTATTGTGAAAAGTTTAATTTTCATTAAACTGTAACCAAACCAGACCAAAGTGTTATATATTTTAGTAAATCCTGGAAGTTCCAATGACTCAGCAAAGATAGGCTCAAGATCCGGAAGGATTTTGAGAGAGTTGAACATTGGGCCCTATCCAACAAAATGCAATTCAATAGTGAGAAAAATAAGGTTTTATATGTAGACAAGAAGTGTAGGCTACAAAGAGTGCAGGAAAAAAAAGCAACAAAGATATTAGGGAGCTAGAGGCTAAAACATGATAAATGGTTGCAGGAACTGGGAATGTCTAGTCTAATCAAGAGAAGGACTAGGAGTGACATGATCACAGTCTTCCAATATTTGAAGGGCTGTCACAGAGAGGTCAGCCTATTTTCCAAAGCACCTGAGGGCAGGACAAGAAGTAAACTTATCAAGGAGAGATCCCATCTAGAACTAAGAAGAAATTTCCTGATTGTGGGAACAATTAATGAATAGAACGACTTGCCTTTAGAAGTTGTGGGTGCTCCAACACTGGAGCTTTCTAAAGAAAAGATTGGACAGCCATTTGTCCAGAATAGTACAAAGTCTCCTACTTGAACAGGGATTTATATTAGAAGACTGCCAAGGCAGGGGTGAAATGCTCCCGGTTCGGACCGGACTGGCCAATCCGGTAGCGATGGCGGCAGGTGGTTCGAAGAACCAGTAACAAAAATCCCTGCCCCCCCGCCCCGGCCTATGCCTACCCAATTGTCCGTTCGCCTGCTTGCCGCTTCTTTAAAAAAAATGCTTTTAAAAGGTAAAAAAAAGCTCTTGATGATCCCAGCTGAGCTGTGCGCCAGAGCCTTTTTTTTTACTTTTAAAAGCATTTTTTTACAACCTATTGAACCGAATAGGTTTTAAAAAATGCTTTTAAAAGGTACAAAAAGGCTCTGAAGATCCCAGCTGAGCTGCCTGATTGTCAGGGCCTTTTTTTAAAAAAAAAAATTTTAAAGCATTTTTTACAACCTATTCGGCAGAATAGTAAAAAAAAATCGTCCGGCACAGCTGATCACACACCACACCCCGCGCTATTCTACTTACCCCATGCCACCTTTTGGCACGTGTGTTGCACACTGCATGTGCAGTGCGCATGCGCAGCTAGTGAACTGGTAGTCACACGGGTTCAGATTTCACCTCTGCGCCAAGGTCCTTTCCAACTCTGTTGTTCTGTTTTCTATTTTATATGACTTTGCAATATTCTTCCTTTAAGCCTGTAATTGACTGTAAGTGTTAAATCTGAGCATGGAAGACTGGTTTCCCAAGCTGGTTTTTGGCAAGATGCTGAGCACCTCTTGAATTAAAAAAAAAAAAAAGATAAATCCCCGGCAGAATCTAATCCTTTAAGTTACTAAGGAGGCTGAAACATTTTATTTTAATTCTGATCCTGTTTACTATAGAGTAATGCACATCCCCTCCCTTTTGGTACTGTCCATGGGGCTTGAAACTTAACATTAAGAAAAATAAGATCATGGCATCTGGCCCTCTCAATTCCTGGCAAATAGATGGGGAAGAAATGGAGGTACTGACAGATTTTATTTTCCTGGGCTCCACTGCAGATGGGGACTGCAGCCAAGAAATTAAAAGACGCTTGCTCCTGAGGAGGAAGGAAAGCTATGGCAAATCTAGATAGCTTACTAAAAAAGCAGAGACATCACCCTGCCAACAAAAGTGCGTATAGTCAAGGCTATGGTTTTCCCAGTTGCAATGTATGGTTGTGAAAGTTGGACCATAAGAAAGGCTGAGTGCCAAAGAATTGAACTATGGTGCTGGAGAAGACTCCTGCGAGTCCCTTGGACTGCAAGGCAATCAAACCAGTCAGTCCTAGAGGAGATCAACCCTGACTGCTCTTTAGAAGGCCAGATCCTGAAGATGAAACTCAAAGACTTTGGACACCTAATGAGAAGGAAGGACTCACTGGAGAAGAGCCTAATGCTGGGAACAATTGAGGGCAAAAGAAGAAGGGGACGTCAGAGAACGGCTGGATGGAGTCACTGAAGCAGTAGGAAGGAGCCTAAATGGACTTCAGAGGATGGTAGAGGACAGGAAGGCCTGGAGGAATGTTGTCCATGGGGTCGCAATGGGTCGGACATGACTTCACAACTAACAACAACAACAACAACAACAAATGCACATTTTGCAGTCTGCCAGGTTTTACCTAGACTATACAGTGCCAGGGGTCCCTATTGCTCTGAAGCTCTGAAACTAGCTCTCTGTTGCAGGAACAGCACCATGTAAAAAATTGAGATAACCCAGCACTTTCAAGCATTGCAGGATTAAACAGGATTAGACCATTGAAAATGCCAAAGTTATTTTTGGTATTTTTCTACACAATGGCTGAAAACAGATCTCCCACCTGCAATAAGCATAGACCCAGTTTTCTTTTCCAAACGAAAGGAATTGAGGGTGAGCTTGTCTTCTGGGACCCTTCTTGGTCATTCATATTTGAGAGCTAGGAAACATTTGTCATACTTGGATCCACTCCACCGGGCACTGATTATCTATTGATTCTATTAACTGTTAACAGGAAATATTACACTCACTTTTCATGGAGGTGTCAGTGTTTCTTGATGTTCATTAACTTTTATGTTTCCCTGTTTGGCAGTTCATGAGTGCATCTGGAGAAAACTTCAGAATCATGACAAGCGCCTGGGTAATGCCAGGTCAGCAATAAACAGTCAGCCACCTCTGAAATTGATGCAAGAAGAATTACTTTTTACATATTATCAAAAGAAAATTTATATAAAAATAATTATCATGGAGAACCTGCTGATTTGATTCTTGAGCCAGCTTGTTGTGAGCCAGCTTGTTGCAAGTGAATCATAAAGCTTCTATGCCAAATGAATGTTTTTTTCATCTGTTTTCCTTTAGGCTACATCTTCATATTTTTGTCTGCTTTTCTTCAACAATTCCATGAACAATCTTGTTTTGCTGTCTCATTATTGTTAATATAGAGAAGTGTTTCCTGCTGCAAACCTTTACAATTTAAAAAAAATTGTTCAAATGTGCAGCATTTTGAACAAAAGAGGAAGTAAAAACTTCCTCTTTTGTTCAAAATGCTGCACATTTGAATTCTAATATTTCTAGTAACTAGGCCTATGCATATTAGCACTGACATAGTTAAAAGGGGTTTGATATTTGAAGAGAACAGGATGTGATTCAGGTTTGATTTCAACAGAAGTGCACATTCCTATTTACACTGAATTTGGGTGTCAGGGTTCAAAGGAACACCCCCAACAAAATAAAGCTCTGAGGCCTGAGCTTCCTCAAACTTCCAATTTATTAGAGGTGTCATGTTGGCACCTCTGGGAAAACCCGAATCTAAAAGCTTCCAGGTTTCCCCCACCCAGCTAAGAGTTCACAGCCCTGCCCCACACCCACAAATTCATCACATTATCCAATCAACTCTTCACACTCCACCGGATACAATCTTCAGGCAGTCTCCATTAGACTCAGGCAAAAGTCCTTGAATACGGAATGTTGTTATGATTAACTTTCTACCGCTCCAACAACCACCCCCTCCCAACTCCCCCAGCTAAAATATGTGGCAATTTAGAAGCAAAAAGAAAATTGTCTCCAAAACTGACATTGGGTCCTCATTTTACTGACTTCAAAAGGATGAAAGGCTGAATCAACCTTGAGCCAGCCACTTCTGGCAGTGGGCAGAGCCTGCAATACTGTACTCTAACCACTGCACTACCATTTATTATGATGCCACCATGCCATAAGTTTCATCCTTTCCTACATGCATGAAGACTATTGTCCAAGTATGAAGGGGGCAGAATTTGGGTAGTGACATCTTAACATGTATTGTATTTCATCACTGCTCACCTCGTCACCTTCTCATGGATACCTAAAGATTTCAACTAGTTCAAGATTAATTTTTCAAAATTGGTTCATGAACTATAATAGAATAGAATTCTGGTAGAATTCTTTATTGGCCAAGTGTGATTGGACACACAAGGAATTTGTCTTGGTGCATAATGTAGAAACTTCATAATATCTGTAACTTATTATTTTTTAGTCTGATAAGAGGTAGACCTATGAGACGACAATATCCATACAAAGTTTCAGTACATGCTGTCAGGGTAATGATGATTTAAAGCTGACCAGCCAATGTATGGCTAATGCAACTGTAAAGCTGATGAAGTGTAAGGCTGATGCAATGAGAATGAATCAGCATTGGTATAGCCAATTTAAGACTCTGAAGGGGTCCACACAAGATTTTTTTTACCCCTTTAAGAGGTGTTTATAAATTTCAGCCAGGAGAGGGCGTATTTTCTCTCCTTATGTCTGATATTCAGTGCTGAGTTCTCCATGTAGAGTTAAGGAGAAGATTGCTTGCTTGTCAGGTATTTGCATACCACGTATATTTCTGTATATGTCTTGTATATAAACCACTGCTAAATGTCTAAGTATCTGTGTGCTGTGTTTTGCTCCTGAGTTGTCTCCTAATAGTAGTCACACTGCAAACGCTCTGACACATGCCCTCCACGGTTTACTACCATCATGTTTGAAATATTTCCTCTCTGCTGAAAGAAAGGAGAAATACCTCCTTTCTTTCAGCAGAGACTGTAAGGAAGGATTCTCCTCTAAACTTTCTATCGAAAAAATCTTTAGAGGAGCTCTTCCAATACAGTAAGTATGTCCTCCGAGGTTAACAATGCAAACTTTCCAAAACATGTTTACATTTTCTGCTTTTTTGGGGGATACTTGGCTTGGCAGGAAAGTGACCATTGAGGTTTCCTTCATGGATGAAGTGCTTCATTGCTCCAATGCCTGGATTTTTTGGGATGCTGGGAGGTTGTTTTTCTGGGATGCTGGTTGACAGGTGTGATACTCCTTCATCACTAACTTCGATAAAATACTAAACTGAGCAGGGCATGCTAACGTAAGGACAAGGCACAGGATCATTCTTCTGAGCCCCACCCAGAAATGGATGGCACCAGTGATGAAATCCAATTTTTTTTACTACTGGTTCTATGAACGTGGCTTGGTGGGCATGACAGGGGAAGGATTTGCAAAATCTTCATTCCCACCCCACTCTGGGGCCAGCCAGAGGTGGCATTTGCCGGTTCTCCAAACTACTCAAAATTTCCGCTAACGGTTCTTCAGAACCCTGCTGGATTTCACCCCAGATGGGACTCAGAACAATGACCCTTGTCCCTTTGCAGCAGCAAAACTTCATTTTCTCTGAGATGCCAGGAGGCTTGGCCCAAATAGTTGGCGAACCTTTTCCTCTGGAAAGGCTCCCTCATCCTTAAAAGCATTTGATTCTATTAGAGTTGTGGCTTGATAGTAATATTGCATTACTATAGTAATAGCTCATTAGCAGAGGCAGGAGAAGCAGTTTGGCTACAGCGAAAGGGAATGGCACATAGAAAGTGGCACTGTAATCAAAAAATAAGATGTTTAGATAGTGAAGAAAGTTAGCACCCACCCCTCTTAGAAGAATGAAATACTTTAAGAAATATTAAAAAGGCAGAATATTTTATTTCCCCTAAAAGAGAAACAGAGATCTTAAGGGAGACAGAAACTCAGCTCCCTGCCATTCCTTGCCCCCAGCAGATATTTGGTGCCCATTGAGCACTGGGCCAGCCTATCTACAAAACAAAAGACCTCAGACCCAGGGTGATGGGATTAAGACATGGCCCTCCAGGACATAATAGAATTATCTATCAGCAGAGCTCACTACATGGCACAACCAATCCCCTTCATTACATCAGCCCAAGGTTCAACCAACCTTAATTCAGACAACCTCAGCTGTGACCCCTGCATAGCCCCCTGGGAGTCTGACAACCAATAGAATACATGCCCCTGCCACAGGAAGAGGAAGCTCAAGTTCAAAGCCCAAGTGAGGGTATAAATAACCCTCACTCTCCACTCCATGTGGTCAGCTATCCAGAATCACATGTGCTTGGTGGTTCTGCTTCACCATTAAATCGTTTTTCCAAGCAGCCTCCATATTTCCAGTGTTTTTCTCCCCACTTGGAACGGAACCCAGATGGATATTTCTTCCAACAATAGGCACCTTGCTTCCCATTCTCTCCAGCCTCCAATGACTTTAACAGATCCCAGCTTTGCAAGAATGCTGAAGCAAGGTTTGATCTGGGCAGTCAGGAATAGAAATAGGAATAGAAATAAAAATAGGAATAGAATAGAAAGTAAAACTTTATTGTTACTTTAAATGTAGACTAATCAGCATACATTAAAAATAAATTTCATTGCATTCAGTTCTTAAAAGATAACCATTATACACATACCCCTGCGCACACACATATATGACACAAAGGAACATCACAGTTTAATTTGAATGTATACATACACATGGCGAGAAAAAGGAATCCTGCGAGATTACAAGACGGATGGCATAAGGAACAAACTGTTATAGAATCTAATAGTCCTGCTGTAGATACTTCAAAACCTCCTCCCAGAGGGGAGCAACAGAAACTGACCTAAAGTGGAGGTGTGGTGTCTCTAACAATGCTTTGAGCTCTAAGCACATAGCGCTTATAAGCAGTATCCTGAATAACGGGAAGCGAGCTTCCTATAATCTTCTCGGCTGTCCTTACCACTCTCTGTACAGACTTTCTATCTAAGGCACTGCTACCACCAAACCAAACAGTGATGCAATTTGTTAAAATGCTCTCAATTGTGCCCCTGTAAAAAGTGGCCAGGACAGAAAAAAAAAGATGTGCTCTCCTCATCCGACACAGGAAATGCAAATGCTGGTTTGCACGCTTCACTAAAGATTGAAAGTAAAATCACTAAAATCTTCAAAGATTAAACCTTGAATCAATATTCAGAGTATTGAGAGCTAAATTGTGCAGACAGAGTAGTATTTCATTTAGTGCAATGTTTTGCAACCTAGGCAACCTGAAGATGTATAGATTTCAATTCCCAGAATTCCTCAGCCATTTTGAGAGTTGAAAACCATACATCTTCAAGCTGCCAAGTTTGAGTATCAATGATTTAGTGCAAGAGGGTCTGCTAAAAGCCGAGAGCCTCGAAACCACCCCATTTATAAGAGGACAAAATTCTGCCTGATGATCAATAGAAGGGTAAGTATGAGCGAACAGGATGGCTCTCATTTGGGAAGCCTATTGACAGGCTTAAGTCCAAGAATACATGGGAACAGCTCTCTTATTAGGTCTGTGCACCTATTCGTTTACCGCTGATTTGCCATTTAATCCTGGCAAGTCTTGTGTTGTGCCTGGAAGCTGAGCAGTTTTGCCGATAAGTCTTTGAGGACGTAATCCCAGAATTGCCAAATATAAAGAGACCTGTGGGGTCTATGACAATTCGCCACGGGAGAAATTGCCAAGAGACAAGTTTACGCGAGACATGAGTTACACTAATATCAAAGAAACGGTGGAACAGAACCATTAAAGAAAGGATGCAAAAGGAGGGACAGGATGAAACGTGAATGGCAAATATTAAATTAATTTTTATCTATTTTAAATAATTAAATAGAATTGTTAAATTGTCCTGCGGCGAGTTGGCTGTGGGAAGTTGTCCCATTCCCTGTGAGCCTCTCCTTCCCCCACTTGGACCACTTGCTTTCTTGAGAACAGCAAAAGGCCATCCAGTGGCAAATGTCAGTGTAACTTAAACTCAACAAGGGCAGCTAGAACTTACGGGGAACATTCTGTGCTGCTGCTGCTACTGAATCAGCAAAGTGTCAGCGTCTGTCTCGCTTAGGGTTACCACTTGCTTTTCGGGGGGGGGGGGGGGGGGGAGTGACCTTTTGTGCTGCACTCTGTCAATAGCTTTGACACTTCTGGTCCATGAAGTCAATGGTTATGGAGACAGAGGCCAAGGCTGGACAGGTTATCTAGGACTGCTTCTGTCCTGTGGATGGACTGTGATGGAGAGAAGATGCTTGCTTGTGCGTCTCCTGAGCTGGGGTGAGGCAGTCATCTGGATCTGGGAGGCAGTCAACATCTCATTGCGGGAGGGGTGTTTCCTGAGACTGTAATGTTCCTGAAACCAGCTTTATAAGGCAATTTTAATAGCAATAGCACTTAGACTTATATACAGCTTCAGAGTCTAAGCGGTTTACAGAGTCAGCCTATTGCCCCCAACAATCTGGGTCCTCATTTTACCCACCTCGGAAGGATGGAAGGCTGAGTCAAACCTTGACCCTGTGAGGATCGAACTCCTGGCATTGGGCAGAATTAGCCTGCAGTACTGCATTCTAACCACTGTGCCACCTTGGCTCTAATCCCATCTCTCTCTCTCTTTTTTAGGGACGATCGTTCAGGTGATGGGAAAACAATTTCAAATAAGCCAAGCCGTCCCTGGACTGGAGGGCGAATCCTTTGCAGGCAGGAGCGAACAAGCCAAAACGGGAGGGAGAGGCTCAGGTGCCAATCAATCAATCAATCAATCAACCAGAATCAAAATAGAGCTGGAAGGGACCTTGGAGATCTTCTAGTCCAACCCCTGCTCAAGCAGGAGACCCTATCCCATTTCAGACAAACTTTGCTCCAGTCTTTTCTTTAAAGCCTCCAGGTGACGGTAGTAGCACCCACAACTTCAAGAGGCAGGTCGTTCCACGGGTTAATTTGTCTTCACTGTTCGGAAGTTTCTGCTTCATTCCAGTTTCCGCTTCATTTTTCTCCTTGATTTCAGCATTTAGGGGCAAAGGGAAAATCAGAGCTGCCCACTCCGGCCAAACTTCGCACAGAAGCTTTCCGTGGCCGGCTAATTTTTACTAGGAACCATCCGAAGCGCGCAGCAAGGCGGGGGAGGGGGGGTTTGCCATCGATCCCGCCGTTGATGCGGGACGCCCCTCGCCGGTGCAGCGGAGGGTGGTTCCCCCCCCCCCCCCCCACACACACACCAGTTTTATGACCTGCCTCCCGGCTGGCGTTAAAAGAAACCAAGCGGCCTCAGGTCCGACTTCCGCGGAGGAAAGCCGGGGCAGGCGCACGCGTCGCCGCCGCCGCCGCCGCCGCCGCCGAGCCTCCCCGGGGAGGCAGGAAGGCGCGCGGACGCTTAGCTCTGGCGGCGGGCGGGTTGCCAGCTCCCTCCAGCCGGGGCCGGGCGGCTCCCTCTAGAGGCAGCCGCCGCGGGTGAGCCGGGTGTCGGGTTGCCCGGAAGCGTCTCCAGCTCTGCACGCCGCTCGCTCGCTCGCCCGTCTCTGCCTGAGGGGAAGAAATCTTGGCTAGGCGAGGCCGCGCAGGTTCCTCTCCTTCTTTTTCTTTCTTTTTTCTTTTCTCCCGGCGGGGTCGATGGAGGCGCTTCCCTCCCGGGACGAGAAAGCGAACCCTTCGTCGGATGCCAACTTCTGCTCGCGGCTTTTCTTCTGGTGAGTCCTTCCCCCCCCCCCCCAAACCTTCCGCCCCCTCCCCAGCCTCAGCTTTTCTCCCGAATCAGCCGGGCTCTTCCCGGGAATGAATGAGGCAGCCAGCCGGCTCGGAGCGCCCCGTCTCAGGAAAGCTTTTTCCGCCCGTTATTTGAAGGGGGCCCCAAGGAAGGTGCTTTCGCCGGCCGGGGGAAAAAAAAAGAAAAAAGAAACAAAGATGCGAATCTTCGGAGACAGGTGCAGGCGAGCCTGGGGCGCTCGGCTTCGGAGACTCGCGGTTAGAAGCGCGTCTGAATGCGCGCAGGAGGGGCGAAACGAGCGGGTGGGAAAACCCGACCCCCCCACATACACTTTTAACACTTTGGGCTACAGGTAGTCCTCGACTTACGAGCCCAAACTTTCTGTTGTTAAGCGAGACGTGGGTGAAGGGAGGTTTTTTTTTGCCCCATTGTTACGACTTTTTCTTTCCGCGGTCGGTGGGTGGTTTGTGGTTAAGTAAGTGAATTAAGTGAATCTGGCTTCCCCATTGACTTTGCTTTAATCCCACCAACCCAGTGATGAAATCCAAATTTTTTTTTTTTACTCACCGGTTCTGTGGGCGTGGCTTTGGTGGGCCTGGCAGGGGAAGGATACTGCAAAATCTCCATTCCCACCCCACTCCAGGGGAAGGTTACTGCAAAATCCCCATTTCCTCCCGATCAGCTGGGACTCGGGAGGCAGAGAATAGATGGGGGTGGGGCCAGTCAGATTTTTTACTACCGGTTCTCTGAACTACTCAAAATTTCCACTACTGGTTCTCCAGAACTGGTCAGAACCTGCTGAAATCCACCTCTGAGGTAGACTCTTGATGTACGACCATAACTGAGCCCAACATTTCTGTTGCTAAGTGAAACATTGGTTAAGTGAGTTTTGCCCCATTTTAGGACTTTTTGTGCCACATTTGTTAAGTGAATCACTGCAGTGGATAAGTTAGTAACCTGATTGTTAAGTGAATCTGGCTTCCCCCATTGACTTTGCTCAGTAAAAGGGGATCCCACGACCATGGGACACAGCAACAGTCATCAATATGAACCAGTGGCCAAGCATCTGAATTTTGGTCAGATGTTCATAGGGATGCTGGAAAGATCCTAACTGTGAAAAACAGTCATGTCACTTTTTTGAGTTGTAACTTTGAATGGTCACTAAACAAACTGTTGTAAATCAAGGACTACCTTTACTTCTTATAGCTTCTTAATACTTCTTAAGGTAGGCTTACAGCAGTTCATTTAGTGACCGTTCAAAGTTACAACGAGAGTTGAAAAATGGGACTTAGGACCAATTTTGCAAAGTTGCGAGCTTTGCAGCATTTCTATGATCATGTGACCAAAATCCAGATGCTTGGCAACTGGTTCATATTTATGACCGCCGCTGCGTCCCAGGGTCGTGGGACCCCCTTTTGCCACTTTCTGATGAGCGAACTCAATGGGGAAGCCAGGCAAAACTCAGTGCCTCACTTAACAAGGAGCCTGAGTGGCGTAAGAGGCTAATGCCTCCTACTAAGGCAGCATTTAACATCCAGCTGCCTGCAATTATTGCGAGTTCAATTCTCACCAGGCTCAGGGTTGACTCAGCCTTCCATCCTTTCTAAGGTGGGTAAAATGAGGACCCAGTTTGTGGGGGCAATAAGCTGACTTTGTATAAAATATACAAAAGTATGAAGGCTATCGCTTAACACATTGTAAGCCGCCCTGAGTCTCCGGAGAAGGGCGGCATATAAATCAAATTTAAAAAAACAAACAAAAAAACCCAACAGAAATCTTGGGCTGAATTGTGGTTGTAAGTTGAAGGACTACCTGCATAGGATTTCTCCAAGCTTGGGGTAGTACAGCAATATATATGGCATCTCCCCCTTCCCTCCCCATAGATAGAATATTTTGGTTTCAGGCAGCCAAATTTAGTTTTACTGCTTTAATATTTCGAGCGGTTCGATCACAGCAGTTCTCAAACGTTATTGTTCAGCCACATGGGTGCAGGTGCATCTGTGGAGGGGAGGTCAAAAAAGTGAAGATGGCAGCTGTGATCATGTGATTAAAGCCCCATGCCATCGTCATACATGTAAAAAGGGGGAAATAGCTAACAACCAGTCTGCGGTGCCTCTGGCAGCCAAAACGGGTGCTGGGACCATTCATACCTCACATGCCTCATTTTGGTCAGCAAAGTGCTGCAGGAGGCTGTCCAAGCTGAAAATGGGCCGCAGGGGGGGGGGCACATGGGCCACGTGTCCCGTTTTAGCCGGCTAGGTGCTGCAGGAGGTGTCCATCCTGTCTCCCTCTCCCCACTGGCCCGTGGAGGAGAACTACAGTGTTGATCCAGCCCTCGAAGAAATCCAGTTTGACATCCCTGAAAAAAAGTGACTTATGGCCATTTTTCACACTTACGACCATTGCGACATCCCCATGGTCACATGGATGCTTGACAGCTGGGTCATATTTATGATGATTGCAGTGTCCGGGGTCATGTGACCATCTTTTTGCAACCGTTTGATAAGCAAAGTCAATGGGGATGCCAGATACACTTAAAAACTGCATCGGTGGCACAGCAGATTAAAGTACTGTTAAAGTAGCACCCACTGCCTGCAATTACTGCAAGTTCGAATCTCACCAGGCTCAAGGTTGACTCAGCCTTCCATCCTTCCGAGGTAAAATGAGGACCCGGATTGTGGGGGCAATAAGCTGACTTTGTATAAAAAAGAACCCCGCTTTGGGGGGGGGGCAAAAACCCTACTAAGCAGGTATATACAAAAGTATGAAGGCTATTGCTTAACGCATTGTAAGCCGTCCTGAGTCTCCGGAGAAGGGCGGCATATAAATCGAACCAATAAATAAATAAATAAATAAATTACTAATTTAAGAACTGCAGTGATTCACTTAACAAATGTGACAAGAAAAGTCATAAAAGGGGGGCAAAACTCAATTAACAATTTTCTCACTTAGCAATTAGCAATTGTGTTCGTAAGTCAAGGACTACCTGTATTATGGTCAGTCTACAACCAGCCATTTCTTCTTATTAAGCCCTGTGCCATCTCACATTCTGGTTGTGTGTATTTCTATTTGGAAGAAAATTATACTTTGTAACAATTTCTACTAAGTAAGAGCATAAAATTTCAGAGCTAAAATACAGCAGAGTAAGGGGATGTCCTATTATTATTAATTGGATAATTATTCAATTATTATTTGAACTTAAACATAATGTTTTGCAAATTATAACTGATACTTTACTTGGACAACAATTTATGGTAGTTATTTAACTGTATTACCCTGTTTCCCCCAAATAAGACATCCCCTGATAATAAGCCCAATCGAGCTTTTGAGTGCATTACAATAAGGCCAAGCGCTTATTTCAGGGTTCAAAAAAATATGACAGGGTCTTATTTTGGGGGAAACATGGTAATTTGTGATAAAATAAAGCTACAGTTTCTCAGTATTAAATCCAAATTATAGTTAAGAAGTTTTGTTTTTTATTATATAGGTATAAAGAGAATATTAATGTATTTCTGCTTGGCTCTTCGTGTAGTAAGATCAAGAAATAAAAGTAAAAATACACTGCCTTACTAAGGAATGTAGTTAATAGACTAAGTACTTAGAAATTTCCTGAAGTTAATAGTTAATGACTGAAGGTGGTATTGTCCTGTGACATAGAAAATATTTCTTTGGGAGTCATACACATTCATTACTTGATTTTCTTACACAACTCTGAGATATTTTAGCACCTTTTAGAAATAGTATGTCATTTTTGAAAGTCAGAATGATGCTTGCAGAATGATAATTATTCGTCTGTGTTTAGTTTCCTACACTTAAGCAAGGTTATGTTTTTCAACTCCAAGAAATCTTGGAGGAATTTGAAACTTCAAACCATTCAAATCTGAGTTTAGGTCTGGAACAAAATAAAATCTCATCGGGTAGATTTTTAATCTAAAAATCATCAGAAGCAAAGTGGAATACCTAAAAGTTAATACAATCCTCTTAAACCATGTAACTATGTAATTATGATTATGACCCGTGACCTATTACTTGTGAGCTTCTGCACCGGAAACAAATTCCTTGTGTGTGTGATCACACTTGGTCAATAAAGAATTCTATTCTATTCTATTCTATTCTATTCTATTCTATTCTATTCTATTCTATTCTATTCTATTCTATTCTATTCTACTCTACTCTACTCTACTCTACTCTACTCTACTCTACTCTACTCTACTCTACACCCTACCCTACCCTACCCTACCCTACCCTACCCTACCCTACCCTTCCCTTCCCTTCCCTTCCCTTCCCTTCCCTTCCCTTCCCTTCCCTTCCCTTCCCCTCCCCTCCCCTCTCCTCTCCTCTCCTCCCCTCCCCTCCTCTCCCCTCCCTTTCCCTTCCTATACCCATTTTCATTCCCATTCTAGCCATGCCACCTCATGTAGCTTACATCAATATGTTTATTTAAACTACAAGTACTCCTTGCTTATCAAAAGTAATTGAACTGAGAATTTTATCACTAAGGGATTGGATAGTAAAGAACGATATCAAAGTGACTGCACTAACTTAATGATGGCAATTCTGGCAGCCCCAGTTGTTGTTGGACTAATCCTGCAGAGTTGCAGTATCTACTGGTCATTGATAGCCATTTGTGACCTCCTCCTGGCTTTCCCATTGACTTTTCTTGCTGGACACAGCAGCTAAGATTGCAAATCATGATTACATGACCGTGAGACATTACAATGTTGTAATTGCCAGCTTGTTGCTGTGCGCCCAAATCATAATTTCATGACTTTCGGACCCTGTAACGATTGCAATGGTCACTGAAGAATTGGCCTAACTTTGAACGCTGAACGAGCAGTCATTAAACAAGGTCTATCTCTATATACTGAATGTCAGAAGCTGTGTGAGTGAGTGCAGAGTTCCTGGTTTGTTGTACCACCGTCCCTCTTTTATTTGGGCACCCGCAGTCTGCAACATCTCTCTGTCCGGCTGCAGTTATATGGCTGCTTTTTCTTTCAGCAGAGCAGAACATCTACAAGTTATATGAGGGCATAACAGATTTTGCTCTGAAAACGAAGAGTTAGTTCTTCCTTCGGAACTGTCAGCTAGTACCTAGTACAGGTAGTCCTCAACTTACGACCACAATTGAGCCCAACATTTCTGTTGCTAAGTGAAAAATTTGTTAAGTGAGTTTTGCCCCGTTGTATGACTTTTCGTGGCACAGTTTCGTGGCACTTATCACTGCAGTTGATAAGTTAGTAACAGGTTGTTAAGTGAATCCGGCTTCCCCATTGATTTTGCTTGTCAGAAGGATTGCAAAAGGTGATAATGTGACCTTGGGACGACACAGCAACGGTCATAAATATGAACCAGTTGCCAAGTATCTGAATTCTGATCACATGACCATGGGGATGCTGTAACAGTTCCAAGGAGCCTTGGATAGTACAGTGGTCTAAAGCACCCTGTTATTAACATCAGCTGCCTGCAATTATTGCAGGTTCGAATCTCACCAAGGCTCAAGGTTGACTCAGCCTTCCATCCTTTCTAAGGTAGGTAAATTGAGGACCCAGTTTGTGGAGGCAATAAGCTGACTTTGTATAAATATACAAAAGTATGAAGGCTATTGCTTAGCGCATTGTAAGCCGCCCTGAGTCTCCAGAGAAGGGTGGCATATAAATCAATTTTTTTTAAAAAAAGTGTGAAAAATGGTGATAAGTCATTTTTTATCTGTGCCATTGTAACTTTGAACGGTCATTAAATGGACTGTTGTAAGTCGAGGATTAGCTGTATGGAATGTGGGTTTATCAGTGATTTGTTCCTTCAAAAGGGGTTTTGAAAACTTTTTTTTAATTGCTTCAGCTACTTTTAAAATATATTCCATACCACAACCGTTGGCATCTACCCAAGAGTTATTAAGGATCTTAAAGCTGAGATTTGTAGACCATACTAACTTCAATAGGCAACCCGTCTCTGCATTCAGTTTCTGTAGGGAGGAATGGAAGGTGGCCAATATAACTTCAGTTTTTAAGAAGGGTTCCCAGGGAGATCTAGGAAATTATAGGCCTGTCAGATTAACATCTTTTCCATGAAGATAATGGAAGTTTCTTTTAAAGATAAAATTACCAGATACATAAAACACTGACTTTGCTCAAGGATACCTAATATGGCTTCACTAAGGGTGGCCCTGTCTAGCTAATCTACTAGAGTATTTGAACATGTTAATAACTGTATGGTTAAGGGTGAGTAAGGACAGGAGGCATAATCTGCTTAGATCAAAAAGCCTATGATAAAGTCCCTTATCAATAACTTCTCAGTAAGTTTAACATCCATGGAATAAAAGAGGAGAACCTCCTGTGGATAAGCTAAGCTAAGGCTAAGGAATAATTAAAAAAAACCATAAATAAGTGGAAATTTTTCCCAATGGAAAGATGTAGTATGATTTATGTTGATTCTATCACTAAGTGTTGTATCTTATGATTCATGATGAATGTATTTTCATGATGACTATGATCATGATTTATCACTTATAGCTTTTATGTACAATGAGAGCTTATGCACAGAAGACAAATTCCTTGTGTGTCCAATCATACTTGGCCAATAAAGAATTCTGTTCCGTTCCGTTCCGCTCCGCTCCGCTCCATTCCATTCCACTATTCTACTCTATTCTTAGTGGGGCGCTTTATGTTCTATTCTAGCACTGGAATATTTAAAACTATTTATAAAGGATCTGAAATCAGACATAGCTAGTGGAATAGGCAAGTTTGCTTATGACACTAAGTTGTTCAGGATGATTAAAGGGCTGCAAAGAGCTCCAAGGAGATCTCTGCATATTAGGGAACCAGTGTTGAAATGGCAGATCTCATTTATTGTGAGCAAGTGCAAAGTGATGTACGTTGCGGTCAAAACTTCTAACTGCTCAATACAAACTGATGGATCAGAGCTGCAGGAGACCCTACCGTAAAGATACATGAATCAACACAGTTGCATCTGCTGACAAAAAAGACCAACAGTATTTAAGGCATAATCAGAAAACAGTATTGCAGATAGAGATACAATATGGTAATTTTATTTATTTTTATTCATTTGTCAGACGTAGAAACCACTGTGGTGTAAAATCACAGGTGCAACCGTATCTGGTCTATTGTGTGGAGTTCTAGGTGTCTCACCTTGAAAAGGATATGGTGAGCTGCAGAATGTTCAGAGGAGGGCAGCTAAAATCTTCAAATTACGGGAGTAAAGTTTCTTCCCTATGAGGAAAGCTTTTTTCTTAATCTAGAACAGCGGCCCCCAAACTTTTTGGGCACCAGGGATTGGTTCAGTAGAGAGAGGCTTTTCTGCAGGCCAGAGGGGTTGTGGTTTTGTGTGCTACTTGCATCCCAAGGATGGGGCTTTGCTTGTTTGTGCGGGCTGGTTTCTGGCATGCCAGGGACTGGTGCCAGTCCACGGATCGGGGGGGGACGGGATGGGACGGGGATGGGGACCCCTGATCTAGGAAGATGATGAATGAAATGAGGCATAATTGAGCTGAATAGAATTATGCACGGTGTGGAGAATAGAATAGAATAGAGTAGGGTAGGGTAGGGTAGGGTAGGGTAAGGTAGGATAGGATAGGATAGGATAGGATAGGATAGGATAGGATAGGATAGGATAG
>WNWU01013815.1:1132969-1166275 GCA_012654045.1 Ptyas mucosa | reverse complement strand
AGGATAGGATAGGATAGGATAGGATAGGATAGGATAGGATAGGATAGAATAGAATAGAATAGAATAGAATAGAATAGAATAGAATAGAATAGAATAGAATAGAATAGAATAGAATAACAGAGTTGGAAGGGACCTTGGAGGTCTTCTAGTCCAACACCCTGCTTAGGCAGGAAAAACCCTACACCACTTCAGACAAATGGTTATCCAACATCTTCTTAAAAACTTCCAGTGTTGGAGCATTCGCAACTTCTGGAGGCAAGTTGTTCCACTTATTAATTGTTCTAACTGTCAGGAAATTTCTCCTTAGTTCTAAGTTGCTTCTCTCCTTGATTAGTTTTCACCCGTTGCTCCTTCTTCTGCCCTCAGGTGCTTTGGAGAATAGTTTGACTCCCTCTTCTTTGAGGCAGCCCCTGAGATATTGGAACACTGCTATCATGTCACCCCTAGTCCTTCTTTTCATAAGACTAGACATATCCAGTTCCAGCAACCATTCTATATGTTTTAGGTTGGGACAACTAGTAGAAGTAATGAGAATCAACAGCTACTAACCTTGGTGGCAGTGTGACTGCCTTTGAAGACCCATCTTCTAGGACACCAGTAGGCTTCCTTGTGTTGACCACTGTGAGAATTATTGCTGGACTAGTTGGGCCAAGGATCTAACATAACAAGGCACTACTTATATTGTTATGTTCTTAGACCAGAATTATGAGTGCAACTATTTTACTGTAGTTAGATAATTGTGAATTAAAACACATAGAGTTTGAGCTGTCTATATACAATTTTAGTAACATGGATCCAAGACTATGGCTAGACTGGGAGAGGCCTCTCCTTTACCCCCATATTTAGTAGGGATCTCTAAAGAAAGAAGCTCTATTGATTTCCAGTCCAACAGAGGATATTAATTGCTAGTAGAAATAACTAGAGCAGCTTCACTTGTGTCATCTTCTGATTACAGAAGATACTTTATGTGGGGCTGCGTAGAGTCTAGTAAGTTCACTTGTTCTCCCAAATCTCTGAAATTCCAAATTCTTTTTGTTTTGTTTTTTCATCTTTTCTTAATTTTACTTTTAACTTTGGAGATGTTATTGCCTTCCACTCCATAAACCTTGGAATTATCCATCTTAATTTTGTTTAATTGGGGGGAAAAAGGAAACAATAAAATAAAACTTAGGGAAAGGCTAAAAGACCAAAAGTAAGTAAGTACTAAGTACATAAGTAAGTTAATTTATGTATTTAGAATTGGAAGGCTGCCTAATGCCCAAATAACCTTTAAGCGGCTTCCATAGTTAAAAGGAAAAAAAAGGCAAAAACAAACAATTGAATAGAAAAAGGGCACATACAGTATGCCTAGACAAAACCACCCATTGCTTTACAAAATAATTCAGGGCCTCAAAAACAATCTAGCCCGTACCTGGGAGAAAAGCCAAATTTTCAAATATTTGTAGAATATTTATTATTTTATTTTAATATTTTATCAAGTGGAACTCTTGGGAGGGATGATGTTCCAGAAGGCAGAGAATGCATGCTTCCGGGATCCCACTAGATGACATTGTTTAATAAATGGTACCTGGCGTACCCCAATCTGCCCACTTTGCCCAAGCAACAAGAATGATGAGAGGCAGGGGTGAAATCCAGCAGGTTTTGACAGGTTCTGGAGAACCGGTAGTAGAAATTTTGAGCAGTTCGGAGAACCGGTAGCGGAAATTTTGAGTAGTTCAACGAACTGGCAAAGACCACCTCTGGCTGGCCCCAGAGTGGGGTGGGAATGGAGATTTTGCAATTTCCTTCCCCCAGGAGTGGGGAGGGAATGGGGATTTTGCAGTATACTTCCCCTGCCACGTCCACCAAGCCACACCACACCCACCAAGCCACCGCCCACAGAACCGGTAATAAATTGTTTTGGATTTCACCACTTGATGAGGGGGCTAGAGGATGAAACATTCAAAGAACTGTTACAGGAATTGGATATGTCTACTCTAATGAAAAGAAGGAGTAGGGGAGACATGACAATAGTGTTCTAATATTTGAGGATCTCCTAGAGGGGGGGGGGTCAACCTATTTTCCAAAGCACCAAAAAGAATGGATGGAAACTAACCAAGTAGAGAAGCAACCTAGAACTAAGGAGAAATTTCCTAACGGTGAGAGCAATCAACCAATGGAACACTTACCTTTAGAACATGTAGGTGCTTCATTACTGGAGGCTTTCAAAAAGAGACTGGACAACCATTTATCTAAAATGGCTCAGGGTCTCTCCTGCTCCAGCAGGGGGTTGGACTAGAAGACTCGCCAAGGTCCTTTCCAACTCTATTATTCTATGTTCTATGTTCTTTTATGGCTGATCTTGGGTATATTTCCTATATTGCCTACTTTTTCACTGGGTTTTTCATCCTTGCCATCACTCTCAACCTCATTGGTTGGTTGATTGGTTGGGTTGGGTTTGTGCTTGGAATTAACTCCCAAAGACCCTAAATATTGTCCCAGAGATCCTAAAGATTGGTCACTGTCCCCCCTCATTTTTAGTTTAAAGTCCTCCTTATAAGTTAATCCTGTTGTTTTCTGAAAACATTTCCCCCAGTTCTTGTGATGTGCAGCTCATCCCTTGCCAAAAGCCCTTCATGTAGGTAGTATAGACCATGGTCTAGGAATCCAAAGTTCTCTTGGAGGCACCAACCCTGGAGAAATGAGCCAGTGGCTCATTTCTAAAACCCTTTGTCCTCTCGTTGGAAATTGACTTATTGTTGGAAGTAAAAGGTTTTCCCGCAAATGCGTGCTAGTCGTTTCTGGGTCTAGAGGCAATGGTCATCTCAGTTTCTAAGCCAAAGAGCCAGTGCTGTCTGAAGATGTCTCTGTAGTCATGTGGCCAGCATGACTAAACGCCAAAGGCACATGGAGCGCTGTTACCGTCCTACGAAAGATGGTCCCTATTTTTCTACTTGCATATTTTACATGCTTTCAAACTGCTAGGTTGGCAGAAGCTGGGACAAGTAATGGAAGCTCACTCTGTTACGCGGCACTACGGATTTGAACCGCTGAACTGCCGACCTTCTGATCGACAAGCTCAGCGTCTTAGCCACTGAGCCACCACGTCCCTTCATTGGAAGTACCAAATCGATACCAATAAGTATCAATATGCAAATGATATCATTGGATATCATTTGCATATTGATGATGCTGAACCTTGATGGATGACCTAACTCAGAGGTTTCTTCTAGATGCTAAACAGGAAGAGCATGAGCATCAAATGCTAAAGAACCCCACAAGTAAGGGACTCCAAATGTATGTTGGAGATGTAAAAAAGTAAGGGACAATTTGGTGGGATAGCTTGGAAAGCCATATTTATTGGTCTGTTCAACAGCCTGCCTCTTGCAACATTGACTCCAACTCCAGGTCCTTCTACAGTTTTGAAGAAAACCAACTGACCTTTAACAGTCCACATATGGATTTTAAATTCACACTGAAGGAAAGGTCAAGTACAAAGTCAACAGGTAAATAAACACTTTCTGACCTGCCATTCAGTTCTGTGAGGCTGGCCTATCATAATATGCATTAATATGCGTAATATGCATCTCAGAACCAGCCTCTGTGCTGTGAAATTCTCATCCAAGAATCACACAGCTGGCTCTCTTTATAGCTTATTAGAGGGCTTTAAACATTACTTTTTTATCTGACTATTAAGTGAATAGGTTTTTATTTTAAAAAATGGTATTGCACCAAAAAGAAAATTGTAGCGCTAAACAACTAATTGAAGTGCAGGTAAAAATTATTGTCAACCAAATATTTTTTGTCAGAAGGCAAACTTTCTATATATCTACAGGTCTCACTGAATTTCGTCCGGAAAATACCAATAGCTAGTAAAAAAGTTTGCTTGTCCCCCAATATATGAACTGCTTAGGAACTACATAGCATACACTCATTTATATTTTATGGATTTTTAAAAATAGAAATGAGTATATAAGCTGTTTAGTCCTTATTTATGGTTGAGGTTTAGCAGTAGTATCTAAACAGCTGTTTTAGTGGATACAAAGATTTTAAGAAGGATTTGTTGAGAGCATTCTGCTATGAAAACCTTGTACAACATATAATAGGCTAAGTTTTATCTTGAGTTATTTGAACCGTTTGACTCTTCTATCTGCTTATCTCTCCTATGAGTGTCACTGAACTCTTGTGTTTTTTTTAATTGTTGGGCAATTATTATCTTGTTTGATATCCTATGATAATTTCTGCAAACTGAACATATGGATTGGCTGGACAGTGTTTCTTTTGTAAAGTTTTACCCAATTTTAAGGGATTTGTTCTTAAACAAGTAACTCTTTATCCTAAAACTTGGTTGAACTGATTTATGATGTTATGACAGTTTTATTTTGATATTCAGTTATAAGTGTTACATTGTAAGTTGAATTGGAGTCTTTGAAGGTGAAGTAAAATTTTACATATTGAAAAGAAGCAGTATTATTTTCCTCATGTTCTTATTTTCCATGTATCAATTTAGTCTTTAGAGTAGTAGACTAATACTCGTCTGTTCCCATGGTCAGATGCACTATAGTGCATCTCTAAGGAACGAGTAAAACTATCCCACATTCCTGTTCTGTTTCAAAGAAGTGCAATTCATATATTTCCTCTAGTTTAAAATATTTTATTTAACTTAAATATTAAAGATTCTTCAATGTAGGTTTCCAACACTGGTTTCTCATACTGGTAGGTGTGGAGGGGGAACTGTAACATCAAGTATCAAAGGCATAGATCAGGATTGCTGATGCCCCTTTTGTCCTTCTTGTTTGTTAGTCTAGAGCAGGGATCCACAACCCCTGGTCTGTGGTCTGGCACTGGGCCATGGCATGCCAGAAACTGGGCCATACAAAAAGGTGAAGCCCTATCCATGGGATGCAGGCAGCACATAAAACCATGCCTCCTCTGGTCCATGGAAAAATCTCTTTCCATGGAACTGCTCTTAGTACCCAAGAGGTTATGGGCCATTGGTCTAGGGCTGTGATGGCAAATCTATGGCATGCATGCCACAGTGGCACACAGAACCATATCGATGGGCACGTGAGCTCAGCTCCCTGAGCACACTGGAAGTAGGGAAACAAACTGTTTCCAGCCTCAGGAGGGCCTGGGGGGTAGTGGGGAAGGCCCGTTTTTTGCTCTCCCCAGGCTCCTAGAAAGGCTCTGGAGCCTGAAGAGAGCAAAAAATGGGCCTTCAGGTCCCACCGGAAGTCAGCAAATGGGCCGTTTCTGGCCTCTGGAGGGCCACCTGGGGATGGGGAAGGCCATTTTCGTCCTCCCCAGGCTCCTAGAAACCCTCTGGAGCCTGGGGAGGGTGAAAACAGGCCTACTCAGCCCACCGTGCCATCGCGTGCCAAAAGTGGGGGGAGCATGGGGGGGTCACACGCATGCGCGGGGGACCCGGGGCACATAGAATTATGGGTGTGGGCACGTGGACGCACGATCCTCCGCAGTCCCCCTGCTTTTGGCACGCGATGGCAAAAAGGTTAGCCATCACTGGTCTAGGGCATGGGTGTCAAACTCGCCACGTCGTGTTGCCATCACGTGATGTTTCGCGACGTTTTTCCCATTCTCAGAGCTGGGTTGGGCGGGTCCTGCATGTGACACATCCAGCCTGCGGGCCGCCAGTTCGACACCCCTAGTCTAGGGTTATGCTTTGCAAAGAAATATTTTTTCCCCAGACATTCTGTTTGTCCAACCTGCAGAAATTGCCATATCATATCAAGCAAGTACTACTGGTAATAAATGTCCAAGTGTTAAGAATCTAGGACAGTGTTGGAGAACCTTTTTGGCACCGAGTGCCAAAACGGGAGTGTGCACACACGTTCAGGGGAGCGCTGGAAACTGGAAGAGCAGTTCCCTGGCGCTCATGTGCATGCGCATGCTGGGAAGCTGAGCTTCTGGTTTCAGGTGTGTGTATGCGCGCCGGTCACCTGGTCTTCCGGTTTCTAGCATGCATGTGTGCACAAAGACCAGCTGGCCAGCATGCAGGTGTGTGCTGCAACCCAGAAGAGCAATGGGTGATGGCTGGCATGCCCAGAGAGATGGCTTTACGTGCCACTTCCTGCATGTGTGCCATAGGTTCGCCATCATGGATCTAGGACGTTGATGCAAAAAGATGGCAGTTGTTCTTTGTTGTTTGTTCTTTGTATCTGTGGGTTTTTAATTTAGTGCCCTAGGATGGGACAGAAGGTCGGTAGAATATACAGAATTGGCACATAGTCCTTGTGTGGAGCATGGAACCACGTGTTCTCTCACTGTCAATACGCAATGCTCCTCAGGATGTGGTGGTGGGCAGATGTACAAAAAACTGTAGCTTTGATGACTTATTGAAGGGATCCTCCAAGAAGAGGCACTGAAGCTGGCAAATGTTCCAGCATGTCCCTTAGGTTGCTTTCCTGTTGATGTTGCTGGAGAAAAAGGGACCCTATTCCCAATATTACACTCTGAAGAGAATCTCAGGGCAAAATCCATTCCTCCGTGGAGTCTCTCAGAGCAAGGCCTTGGCTGGGAGGGGAGCATGGGAAGAATGGTGTGGTAGCCAGAACTTAGGCTCCAGTGGAACTGGAATATCAGACTCTATGACTTAGAGAAGTCCTCCTCCTTGCCTTTGTTTATCCAGTGCAGGATGAAGGCCTCTTCTGCAGGTTTCCAACCAATATGGTCTTGAGCTTTCCTTTGCCAGTTGGGCCCACCATACCAGAAGTGCACTGCTCCATAGTTATGTGTCACGGTACTGCAGTGGTTAGAGTGCAGTACTGCAGGCTACTTCTGCTGATCATCGGCTGCCAGCAGTTTGGCAGATCGAATCTCACCAGGCTCAAGGTTGACTCATCCGTTCCTCTTTCTGAGGTGGGTAAAATGAGGACCCAGATTGTTGGGGGCAATATGCTGACTCTGTAAACCACTTAGAGAGGGCTGTAAAGCACTATGAAGTGGTATATAAGTCTCAGTGCTATTGCTATTTTCTTACAGTTTCCAAAACTCTTCAGCACGCCGAGGCATGAGCCTAGAGCCATATTTGGTCCCCAGGATGGACAGGTCCTCAAAAATTCGGCCCAGCCTTAAAGCATTTTTGGAAATTTAGGATTTTGGCTAGAGGTGTCTTAAATCAACCCACTTTTAAGTACAGCATTTGAGACAATGGAAAATGGGTTCTATCTCAGAAGTCATCTTCCTCCTTAAATTTTAATTAAAGGCTGATGATGTAGCTTGCAAGATTGCTATCATCTAAATTGACCCCCATTTCTGTTGTTCTTCTCTACAGATCTTAGAAAAAATGCTAGGAACAAGATCTTCTGCTTGGGTGATAGAGGTGGTTTTTATGTGTGTTTGTGTATGTGTGCATGTGTGGTCATGCATACATTTCTGGAAATGACTGCTGGAATAATTCTTGGGTAATTCATTGGGGAAAGCTGTCTGGGCAATAAACCAAGTTAACATGCGTAATTTATGACAGAGATGATTAAAGGGAAAAAAACCCCTGAAATGATTGCAGATTGCAGAACAATGTAGTTATGACCTGTCAACTGACACCGGTTTAGAAACGATGCAAACTGAAATTTTGATACTTCCTTCATTTATGTCACTTTTGAAAATAATAAGTAGCTGAATCCCCACCCATCCCTCATTTTTGAAGCTTTTTAATGAAAGTCACAACAATATAGTGCAGTCTCTGTTTGGCTCAATGCCTCTAAGAATTAAACACCCTAGGTGAAATCCAGCAGGTTCTGACAGGTTCTGGAGAACCGGTAGCAGAAATTTTGAGTAGTTCAGAGAATCGGCAAATACCACCTCTGGCGGGCCCCAGAGTGTGGTGGGAATGGAGATTTTGCAGTATCCTTCCCCCAGGACTGGGGTGGGAATGGAGATTTTGCAATATCCTTCCCTTGCCATCCCCACCAAGCCACGCCCACAGAACCGGTAGGGAAAAATTTTGGAATTCACCCCTGCCCTAGACTGTATTTTCAAGAATAGTCCTGAGCCAAATGAAAAAAAAAACTTTTTTGTACTTACTTCATATCATTTACAATACTGACTTCTGCCCCACATGTATACCTTTTTATTTACAGATTTTTTTAAAAAAAGAGCTGTATTTGCTGAGTGTAAGAGATGGTGTGCATGGAGGGGGGCGGGCTGGGGTGATGGACTATAGTGAAATAGGAGCTTCCCAAAAACAAGGGAGCACATTCCAGAAAGCGGAAGGGGACCGGAAGCAGTATGGGTAGGGCCATGTCACCATGGCCAACTCACTGTGGGACAGCTCGCCACAGAAAATTCCATGTGGGATAACTAAAAACATGTTATCTGCTACTGTTTCTTTGACAGTATTTCCATTCACAAAGATGGGAATTATGTCAAAGAAATAAGGGCAGATAACATTTATTGTGTTGAGTTATCCCGCATGGAATTTTCTGTGGCGAGCTGTCCCACGGTGAGTCGTCTGCATCAAAGTGGCCACGTTGAGTTGGCCATCGCAAGGTGGACATCGTGAGCAAATTGTCCATGCCAAATTGTCCCATTCCATACAGAGAGTAAGGATAGCCACTCTCTAGTATATCCATCAAGCAGGGAGTAGTAAGGGTTTAATCGAGAACTGATCTCTGGCTGAATTGTTCTCAGGTTTAGCCTGAAAATGTAAATAACTCACATAGTTTGGATTGGAATAATACTGGAGATGTCAGGACAAAAGCTGTTATTTGGAGTGTATTTAGAGTTTATATAACACTTTAAAATGTTTAAAGTGTTGCACAATATCTTGAGGCATGGAACCATCTTATTAAGTGATACCCTAAATACTTTCAAGGAAAAGAACAGTTCATTCAGGGTTTTTTTTAATTTGGTCATGGCAAATTCAAATTATGATTTGTGGGCCTGTATGAGATAGGGAAGGACCCATATGGCACCATAGAACATTATGAAATAATGTACAGTAGTCAGCGATGTAGCTGAGATCTTGTCACTGAAGTAGGGGGTTCCCTTGTCCGTAGTTCCTTAATGAATCATTAGAGAATAGTGGAAGCAGTGACAGGTTGGCTGTGGGCATTTGACTGGCTTTAGTTCGTCTGGGTCAACTAGAAGAGTATCTGATGGACCCAGAAGAGCCACGGTGGTGCAGTGGTTAGAGTGCAGTACTGCAGGCTACTTTTGCTGATCACCGGCTGCCAGCAGTTTGGCAGATTGAATCTCACCAGGCTCAAGATTGACTCAGTCTTCCATCCTTCCAAGGTGGGTAAAAGGAGGACCCAGATTGTTGGGGGCAATATGCTGACTGTAAACCGCTTAGAGAGGGCTGTAAAGCACTGTGAAGCGATATAAGAGTCTAAGTGCTATTGCTATTGCAATCTCTCTGTTCCTCAGATTGTTCTTCCTTAGTTCCTGAGCACAGCAGGAACGGCTTCAGTTATCAAGTTTATTAAATGTGTAGTCTGGCCAAACGAAAACAGGATAAAACTGAAAACAAAACAGACAAAAACAAATGAGGGACTAACATCCCAAGGAGGCATTTCAAATGTCAAACATTTGAAATGATCAACTTTTTAGGCCCGTTATAGCTAGCCAAGCATTAATTAATTACAAACCCCATGAGCTGCTCATATTGCAACTATATGTAGTCTAGACCTCACTCTTTTTTTTTTTTAAACAACACTTGCAACTGAGCAAAATTTAGCTACTTCAGTAGAAATTTTGATAAATTGATCTGCATAATCTCCATTTTGGACCATCATCTGGTAACAAGGGGGAATGTTAATTGAGAGCACCAAATGTGACGTAGTACAAGAAACAGCACAGCAAAACATGTAAAAAATGTTTAATGGCTTTATCCAAGTATGAACAGGGACACCCAGATTTTTTTTTGGGGGGGGGGGGGGAATCCTTGGATTTCTATTGGGAAAATGCAGCCAGGCTGGAAGGTGGGATCAGTGGAGAATTATCCTTGAGTCATTGCACCATTGCAAGAGGCATAAGTACCCCCCTTCCACAAAATCTTATCTGTTTGTTCCCAGAAGAAAGAAAGCATCTAAGGAGATTCATGTTATCTTGATAGAGAACAATAAACTTGTATGTCTATTGAGATGCTGGGTCACCCAGGTCATGGTTGTCCCAAAGGTGCTTTTTTTAAATTTTATTCCAAAAGGCAACTAGACTTTCTTAGTTTTCTTTGAAGACATTTCGCTTCTCATCTAAGAAGCTTCTTCAGCTCTGACTGGATGGCGGAGAATGGAAGGATTTAGACTTCTGGCAGACAGCTGGTCATTTGCATTCTTTTTAGAGAGTCATTGAGGCCACTTGGACATTTATCTGTGTCTGAGTGGTGCAAATTGGTGTGAAGCCTTTTTGGAATCATTGAAAGGAATGTGTTGTAGACTGGAGATAGATGATATTGTATCTCTCTCCCTCTGTTGAGAGAGGGCTGTTCAATTTTGACATAGATAGCCTCTTTGACCCCTCTTTCAAACCAGTGGTCCTCTCTATCCAAAATGTGGACTTTGCTGTCTTCAAAGGAGTGATCTTTTGAAGAGTGATCAGATTCAGATGAACTGCTGAATCTAGTCCTGATGGGTTTGTACTCTTGTGTTGTGCCATGCGTTTATGAAGTGGTTGTTTTGTTTCCCCAATGTACAGGTCTGCACATGGCTCACTGCATTGTACTGCATATACCACGTTGTTCCATTTGTGTCTGGGTGTTTTATCCTTGGGGTGGACAAGCTCCTGCTTAGTGAATTCTTGGGTTTGGAGTGTGCACATATGTTGTCTTGGTTGACGTTCCTCCTGAGCTCTTCCGATATTCCTGCAACGTATGGAATGACAATGTTGCTTTGTTTTGTTGTTCTCTTTATTGTTTGTTATCAAGGAAACCTGAAGGGTGTTTATTATCTCCTTTGCTTTTCTATGGAGAGCTCCAATTTTGTTCCCTAGGAGAAAATAACAATTTCTTCAAGGTTGGGGAAAAGGAAATTCCATGTTCAGATAATCTCATATCATTGGATTTACAACCTTTAGGATTTTTGGGTGGGTGGGTGAGCAATGTGGGAATGGAAATATCCCATCCTGGCATTGACAATAGTTTGGGCAAACCCCAGGAAAATCGACCCTATTCTGAAGCCTAGGCTGATAAAATTTATGACCCACCAAAATGCAAATGTCTTTCCTGCTAGATGCCTGGCATCTATATATGGCAGCCCTGCTGTATTTTCATTTCCTTGCAGGAAGATAATGAAGTCTTGGTTGCTTTATATGACTCATGGGCTGTAGAGACATGCAAGCTGAGTTTGGAAGCTCATAGCTGATTGACCCCAACCTTGCTTTCTTAAAAGTAAAACTGTCTCTACTGTGGCTTTACTTTTGGTATAATTAATTATATATTGACCTTAACAAGTTAATGCAGTTTATTAATTTAGGATTTAGGAGTGGAGCTAGGTGAATTGCTACTTCTGTTAAGTTAACCTGACCCCTTTCAGATACTCTGCTTATAATACAGTAATTGCTTTGGATGACTTCCCAAAATTGAGCTTGGTTCCAAGCCAGAGGCAGCCTACTTTCGATTTGCGATGATAGAAATAAATATTATCTCAATCTGAGCCTGAGCACATTCTGGTAATGCAGAATATAACTTACTAGCTGCGTTTATGTACTTAACTTTATTGCGGTCATTAACCAGCATGAGAGAGTTGGTATTCAAATATCCAAAATATACAAAACTGAATAGACAATAGGATAGTTAAGAAAAGAACATACGGGAGGGGGGGGAGGGCTAACAGACAAGAAGCAAAAGAATTAGACTCAAAGGTATTTTGTGTCTGGTGCTTTTTCTTGTTTTCAAGAGATAGGAGTAGAGGGAAGATATCTTCCCTCTACTCCTATTTCTTGGAAACAAGAAAAAACACCAGCCAGGTCAGCATAGCTCAAGGCAGCGGACTAGCAGAAGAGGAGGAAATGTGTGTTGTGGGTGTGTAAATGCTTAAAATGTTGTTCTCTTCAGGGTTGTTCAGGAGAAGGCACTAAAACACTGCTAATTAATAAGCTAACAAAAATAGTTCATTGCCTGAAATGTTTGAAGGAATGACTGAAAGTCTAAAGGGCATGGCATCAGAAAGGCTTTTGAATTCAGGGAGAGAGCTGAAAAACTATGCAGCTTGAGTAATGATTGTCAATTCTTCTTGCCCTTGGATCCACAAAATTGGGTCAGCAAACAGAACAACAACAAAAAAAAAAGTACTGAGAAGAAATGTCAGGTTAAAGCAATGTGTACTTTATTGTTGTTAGTTGCGAAGCCGTGTCCGACTCATCGTGACCCCAGGGACAACATTCTCCAGGCTTTCCTGTCTTCTGCCATCCTCTGGAGTCCATTTACATTCCAGGTTCCTATGGAGAATAGATCTTTACAGCATCGGACTTTCCTTTCATCACCAGATGCATCCACAGCTGAGCGTCCTTTCGGCTCCGGCCCAGTCGCTTCACTCTTTCTGGTGCTACTAGTACTAGCCCTCTGCTCTTCCCCAGTAGCATATTGGACACCTTCCGACCTGAGGGGCTCATCTTCCGGCGTCATATCTTTTTGCCTTTTGGTACTGTCCATGGGGTTTTCATAGCAAAGATACTGGAGTGGGTTGCCATTTCCTTCTCCCATGGATCACGTTTTGTCAGAGCTCTCTGCTATGACCTGTCTGTCTTGGGTGGCCTTTCATGGCATGGCTCATAGCTTCATTGAGCTACGCAAGCCCCTTTGCCACGACAAGACAGTAATCCATGAAGGAAAATGTATACTTAGCAGGACACTAAAATTCATTTTGCTCTGCATGCTCCTTTTTTTAAAAATGATTTCCGGGTTGTTAAGAGATGCTAGATGAAAATTCAGTGGAACATTGAAAAATGTCTTAGTTTGGATATCAATAGTTCAATACCGGGTAGTGACGGGAGCAGCGTGGTGCTCCCACATAACACCGCTCCTGTGCGAGCTGCACTGGCTTCCGGTGGTCTTCCGGGTGCGCTTCAAGGTGTTGGTGATCACCTTTAAAGCGCTCCATGGCGTAGGGCCTAGTTATCTCCGAGACCGCCTGCTGTCACCGATGACCTCCCATCGACCCGTGCGCTCCCACAGAGAGGGCCTCCTCAGGGTGCCATCAGCCAAACAATGTAGGCTGGTGACTCCCAGGGGGAGAGCCTTCTCTGTGGGGGCACCCACCCTCTGGAACCAGTTGCCCCCGGAGATTAGGAGAATTCATGACCTCAGTGCCTTCCGCCGTGCCCTAAAAACACATTTTTTCCAACAAGCTGGGCTGGCTTAAAAAGAAATTTTAAATATTTTTAATATTTTAATTGGTCTGTGAGTTTTAAATTTTGTAGCCAAATTATATATATATTTTAAATGTCTTAATATTTATATTTTATGTTTTTTATGTCTGGCTGTACACCGCCCTGAGTCCTCAGGGAGAAGGGCGGTATATAAATTGGAAATAAAATAAAAAAATAAAATAAAATAAATACCTAATGCCATTTACCAGTCTATGTACTGAATCTTGTATCAGCTAATAGTTCATATCATCCGATTTATCATTATACTTTTATTATAATGGAAGCAAATACACCCTCAGGGCTGTGGCCTGTTTGGAACTGGGCCGCACGAGCAGTGGGCCGTGTGAGCAATGGGTGCTCACCAGTGGTGGGTTTCAATTTTTTTTACTACCGTTTCTGTGGGTGTGGCTTGGTGGGCGTGGCATGGCATGGCTTGGTGGATGTGGCAGGGATAGGATACTGTAAAATCTCTATTCCCTCCCCAATCCAGGGGAAGGTTACTTGCAAAATCCCCATTTCCTCCCGATCAGCTGGGACTTGGGAGGCAAAGAATAGATGGGGGCAGGGCCAGTCAGAATTTTTACTACCGGTTCTCCGAACTACTCAAAATTTCTGCTACCGGTTCTCCAGAACTGGTCAGAACCTGCTGAAACCCACCTCTGTTGCTCACACTCATGCTTAAAGGTCCATTTGTGCACATGGTTGCTCCACATGGTTTTCAGGATATTCTCAAGTGCCACGGTGGAAACTGCCTGTCAACCTCCCAAACAGACCTGACAGAAAACACAACCAACCACAATAATTCTACTGTATTGTAAAGTTACAAAGGAGGTCTGCTTCTGAACTTTTGCCAAGAGAAGCCTTTGGCAATTCGCCTAATTATACCAAGGTTGATGACCTTGTGTTATTGATGACATTTGTGTTATGAAGAATTTGTTTTGATCTAGTTTGGACTACGCTGAGAATGTGTTAATTCTCAGCTGTTCTAATAAAGTCTGTTTGTTTTGGAACTGTCTGCGTCGACTACTACCTACTTGAGCCTGGGTCACAACAGGTACTTTTATTTCCGGGAATATCTGCGACTTAACATGAGCTCTTCAATTTCTCAGAAAATAAAAATGCAATGCATGTGAGATGTAATGGAAGTCTGGGAGAAGAGATGCTGCCAAGGATAAAACAGGGAGGAGCCAGCAACTGAGTAACAGCAGAGAAATAAACTTAGAAAGGATCCATCCGAATTAATCAGACAGTAAAAAGAGAGTGTGGGAGATTAATACTTTCAGATTTACAAGATTCCAATGATGTAACTTTACAGTAGAATTACTGTGGTTGGTTGTGTTTTCTGTCAGGCCTGTTTGGGAGGTTGACAGGCAGTTTCCACTGTGGCACTTGAGAATATCCTGAAAACCATGTGGAGCACCTTCATTAAGCGATTTTGGCAATAAGCAAACCCCTCATGGACGCAGCCATTTTCATGAAATACTCTCAAACCCCTGTTCAAAGAAAATAATAATAGTGAGGCTTGTCTTACATAACAGGACAAAAAGAGCAAGCAGGTCCCAGAGATTCTTAACTTCTTGTAACTATATATAGTTAGGTGTCCCTGGCAAATATTAAAAAAAATGTTTACAACACAACTAACATTATTAATGATCTCTGGCTATTCTAAAAATATTAGTCCTCTAAAGGTTACAATATTAGTGGAATCATGGTAGTGGAAGCCAACATATTGTTATGTTTATTATCCACTGTTATTTATATATTGCTAACAATTTCATGTTTTGATGAACATTTCTGATATTTATAGTGTGACGTCACATAAAACATTCTCCTCTCAATTTATTTGTAACTTCTAAAGTCCCCCCACTCCAAGTAAGGTAAAGGCAAAGGTTCCCCTTGCACATACGTACTAGTCGTTCCCGACTCTAGGGGGCGGTGCTCATCTCCATTTTAAAGCTGAAGAGCCAGTGCTGTCTGAAGACGTCTCTGTGGTCATGTGGCCGACATGACTAAACGCCAAAGGTGCACGGAACCCTGTTATCTTCCCACCAAAGGTGGTCCCTATTTTTCTACTTGCACTTTTTATGTACTTTCGAACTGCTAGGTTGGCAGAAGCTGGGACAAGTAACGGGAGCTCATCCTGTTATGCGGCACTAGGGATTTGAACCGTTGAACTGCCAACCTTTCGATTGACAAGCTCAGTATCTTAGCCACTGAGCCACTGCGTCCCACTTCAAATACTAGAATTTTATTGTAGCTTTGTGGGCATCCTCTCCAAAAGTGTGCATTTATTTTTCTGACTGTGTGAACTAACGTTAAATCTCTTTATAGAGAAGTAGGTGTGTGTTATGAGAGCGAGAGGGAGGGAGAGAGGGAGAGGGAAAGAAGAAGAGAAAGTAAGTAAGTAAGTAAGTAAGTAAGTTAGTTTATGATTGTCTTGTACAATAATTACATGGAGAGTAATCTTTCTTTTGACAGCTGGCTAAACCCTTTATTCGTTATTGGTCATAAACGGAAACTAGAAGAAGATGATATGTACAAAGTACTCACTGAAGATTCATCTAAGGTGCTCGGGGAAAGACTGCAATGGTATGTAAATCCCAATGTCTCAGTACAGATAATTCAGTTTGTTTTTGTTTTTTTGTTTTTATTAAGTTTGTATACCGCCCTTCTCCCGAAGGACTCAGGGCGGTGAACAGCCACGAATAAAAAACACATACATACAGAAATTTAAAATAGAATAAGACGAATTAAATCAATTTGGCTGAGACAAATTTAAAATACCCAATAATTTAAAAACCAATTTAAAATTTACATTTAACGGGAAAAGATTTAGGCCAGGCCTGCTTGATGAAATAGAAAAATCTTAAGTGCGCGGTGGAAGGTGCGCAGATCCGGGATCGTCCGAATCTCCGGGGGGAGCTCGTTCCAGATCGTAGGTGCCCCCACAGAGAAGGCTCTCCCCCTGGGGGTGCCAGTCGACATTGTTTGGCCGACGGCACCTGGAGGAACCCCTCTATATGGGAGCGTACTGGCTGGTGGGAGGCTATTGGTGGTAGCAGGCAGTCCCGTAAATAACCAGGCCCTAAGCCAGTCTTTTTGTTCTTTATAGTCCAATGCCAATAAAGGTAATCGGGACCAAATTCCCTGTGAAAGAAGAAGTGGGCAAAAGAAAGACTGAGATTGATAATTAGTCTTTGGGGGCTGGAATTGTGCATGCATGGTTATGTGCACACCAAAAGAAAACACAATCATTGGTTATGACCATTGCTAGCAAAGAGGTTAGGTCTAGAAACCAACAAAGGACTTGTTATTCTTATCAACGCAATGGAATATTGGAAAATAATACTTTAAAGAGAAATAGAACACTGCCTAATCAAATCTGGTGTGGAGAAAAAGAAAGACTAAGTTAAAAAAAAGATTGACAGGGGATGTGAAGAAAAAAAAAGGATCAACTCACCTTTCTCCAGTTTGAACCAGGGGGAAGATCTTGGAGGAAACATCTAAAAACCATTAAGATGACAGGTGCATAAGTATGCTTTGAGCCCAAGGTGGTGGGATATTATGAGAGACTCAGACTGGTCACTCTCGACTCCCTGGGTTATAAGAGAAAGAGAAAGGAAAACAAAGAGTTATTCATTTCTGTTACTGTAGCCTTTCTCAATAAAGTAATGTTGTGGAATCTACTTTCTGATCTAGACCTCCTTGAAGGGCTGATACCAATGCACTCCTATCCCTTTAAGTCTGTTAGGTGACTGCATGGATTGTTATTGACTCCGCTGTTCTAAATCATCATTTCTTCCTCTTTCCTGATCACATGACCCATCATGCTGCCCTTAAGCCAGGGGTGTCAAACTCAATTTCATTGAGGGCCACATCAAGGTTGTGTTTGACCTGGGGGGGCCGGGGGCGTGGCTGGAATGGGATGGGCATGGCCAAGATGGGCATGGCCAGGGTGGACGTGGTTAGCTTGATGTCAGTTGTTGAGGATCTGTTTTCGGCTGCAACAGCCTCTTGTGGCCCTCTGCCAGTGAAAATGGACCTCAGGGAGGCCTCCCTGGGCTCCATCTTTGGCAACTGCAGCCTCCTGCAGCCCACTGCCAGCGAAAACAGAACCTGCCTGAGCTCTGTTTTCACTGGCAGAGGGTTGCAGGAGGCCGTCACAGCCAAAAATTGAGCCCAGGCAGGCTGCACACAGCCTCCCCGAGCTTCATTTTCATGGGCAGAGGATTGCAGGAGGCTGTTGTGGTCGAAAATGGAGCCTGGGAGGGCTCTGCGGCCCTCCTGAGCTCCGTTTTCACTGGCAGAGGCACTGCGGGCTGGACCTTCCCTATTTCCAGCTAGATCTAAGCACCTGTGGGCGAGACATGGCCTGTGGCCACGTGTCTTGAGTTTGACACTCCTGCCTTAAGTTATGTTCCTCTTTTTTCCTTAACTTGGTATCACCTTACAACATGAATTTTGTGCCTTTGCAGAGGTTGCCCTTTCTAGATCCAAGCATGACTCCAGGAGAAATCTTGAAATCTTGCCTTATTTATTTCTGGGTAAGGTAGAATCTTCTTGAGTTGAACTTGGCTCATGGTGACTTCTGTTGGGCTGAAAAGTATAACAAGGAGAGGCTGAAAAGTGTGGCTTCTGGATTCTCTCCAATGGCAACAGTAGAGAAGCGTTTTGCCAACACCTGTTCATTGATTTTTTTTCCCAGTGTAGTCTATAGACTTTGGCCACCCTTCCAAATGCTAAGCAAATATGAATCTATCCCAGCTCTTCAGATAGGCAAAGTCAAGAAACAAGCATGATAGGGATTCCAGGAGAGCTGAAAAGAAACCTGTCCAGATTTCTTTTTGTCTTGTTTTATAGTGAACAAATCAAGGCAGAGTTACTTTGAACTTTTTACCTCATACTCTTCTGTGATTTTTTCACAAAGTCCTCCCTTAAGAGCTTGTTCATGGCTTCCATATTCCAAAATCAGTTCTATAATCTTTTGCAATCTGCTATCTGACTTTATCAAAGTCAGTCAAGGTTAGTTAAGAGCTGTCACTGCCTATGACTGCTATAGAATGAATAAACTCCATGGACTTGCCTTGAAATCTTTCTACAATCTTTGTACAAGTTTGTATGCCTCTATTCTTCTTTACCTTCACATGCTTCAGATACTTTTTTAGGAGTAACATTAAGGAGGGAGACATAGCCAGCATACAGTATCAAAGAATACAAAGTTGGAAAGAGGTTTTTTAGCAAGATCGATGTTGGGTTGTATCTCACTGTAAAGTTACTATTTTATGACTTGATCATTGTCTATAAGAAATGCCTGCAGATAAGATATATTGAATTCTTTCTGACTTCTCCCCTCTAATTTTCATTCTTATATTTATAGGTACTGGGATAAAGAAGTACGAAAGGCTGAAAAAGAAGCAAGAACACCACATTTGACAAAAGCAATTATACTTTGTTACTGGAAATCTTATTTAGTGCTGGGTTGTTTTACATTGGTTGAGGTAACAGACTATAAGAGTTGTACTATTTAAAACAATCCTGCAAACAAAAATTGTAAGGTGGTTCTATTAACATGCCTACTTCTTGCTTAATGTTATACATTTTCTAGAAAATTTTAATCAACAGCAAAAAAAGGAGCTCTGGTGGCTCAGCAGACTAAAGCAATGTTATTAACTGTTATTAACATCAGCTGCCTGCAATTACTGCAAGTTCAAATCCCACCAGGCTCAAGGTTGACTCAGCCTTCCATCCTTTCTAAGGTAGGTAAAATGAGGACCCAGTTTGTGGGGGCAATAAGCTGACTTTGTATAAAATATACAAAAGTATGAGGGCTATTGCTTAATGCAGTGTAAGCCGCCCTGAGTCTCCAGAGAAGGGCGGCATATAAATCAAATTAAAAAAACAAACAAACAAAAACGAAGGAAAAAATAGGGAAAATGAAAATGTATCCTATACTTTTTTTAGCACGCTTTACCTCTCTCTAATACTCCTCCCACTGTACCAACTTTATACGAGCTGTTATAGAAATAATAATACGCGCATACATACCAGAAGAATTCCAAGCTCAAAATATTTTGAGTTCAGGATAATTTCATGGCGACTGCAGCTTCGGAATCTTTCCTGTAAGATTAGAACATCGTGTTTTGAGTTTATAACACTTTACACAGCCTCACTTTAGCATCTTACATAGAATAAAAATAATAAGAAGAATATTTTGTTTCAGTTGTTCTACTTTAATTGAAATTTTCTTTTCTTTTCCTTTTTTTAAAGGAAACTCTGATACTAATTCAGCCAGTATTTCTAGGGATGATTATTGGGTATTTTGAAAAGATTGGTTCTTCACAAGCTGACGAAAATGCTTTGGCCTATGCCTACGGCTCTGCTGCAGCCTTATCTGTGTGCACTTTGATTTTGGCCATCACTCATCATCTGTATTTTTATCATGTACAACGTGCTGGCATGAAGCTGAGGGTAGCCATGTGCCATATGATTTATCACAAGGTAGGTAATAGATTTTCTTTATCTCAATAAACAGGACCCCAAACATAGGTGAGTGCTTGTCTTGCATTGTGAGTGAAGCAAACAAGTGTTTCTAGAATCATTAGCTTAGCAGGGCGATGAAATACGTGGCTCTCCATGAAAAGAATGTTAAGATTACATCAATGTGCCATATGTAAATTCTGTTCTGGGTGGACAGGCCAAGGGCTGAAATCTCCAGAAAAAGCAGCAGGCTAGAAAGAAGTTGGCTGCCGTTATGAACTGCTAGTTCTTCTTATGACTTTTAATGCAAAAATTTACCATACTAGTGAAAAATTAGGAGGAATGAAGGGAGGTAGGTAAGACTTCTTTCTAACACTGTTGTCCAGTTTTAAGCTTCCTTCTATTTCTATTTTGGTTGTAGTCAAGAATTATCTTGAAATTCTTCAAGGTATGCTACACTGATCCGCTTGCATTTACAACAAGGAAGAGTGTGATGTCATTCAGCCATCACACAACTAACTTTTCTGTCTCTGCCTTCTGTCCAAGATATCTTTCTAGGTTACCAATACAGGTAATCCTCAACGTACGACCGTAATTGACCCCAAAACGTCTGTTGCTAAGCGAGACATTTGTGAAGTGAATTTTGAAAGGTTTGTTAAGTGACATTTGTTAAGTGAATTTTGGAAGATTTTACAACCTTTCTTGCCATAGTTGTTAAGCAATTCACAGCAGTTATTACATTAGTGACACAGCAGTTAAGTGAATCTGGCTTACCCGTTGGCTTTGCTTGTCAGAAGGTCGCAAAAGGTGATTACATGACCCCAGGATATTGCAACCATCTTAAATATGACAAACATCTGAATTTTGATCACTTAACCAAGAGGATGCTGCATTGGTTGTAAGTGTGACAAATGGTCACTTTTTGACAGTGCCATAGTAATTTTGAATGGTCACTAAATGAACTGTTGTAAGTTGAGGCCTACTTGTACTAGGATACTTTTAAAGATTGCAGTATTTGTACATTGAGGGGCCCTTTTATAAATATATTTTTCTTCTGTGGGAAATTGGCCCTTCAATTTTAAAAAGCATTCAGTATTGTATGTGTCTGGAAGGGAATACTTTATCTAAATCTACTGTTATTTACTTATGCACTTTAGAAATATCTCATATTTCCTATTCTATTCTATTTGTAATGGAACTGCTGCATTTTGTGGTACCTGATATAAGTTGCTTTGTAGCTTATAGATTGGATATATATTTACCTAGTACAGGAGGAGTTGTTTACATTAACTCACACCTTAATTACCACTCGGTTAGACTACTGCACTGCATGCTAAGTTGGCAGCCTTTGAAGACTACATGAAAACTGCAATTGGCCGAGAACAGAGTGGCCAGTGCACTCACTTGTCACGTGTTAGTTGGATCAGACCAACTCCATCCTTGAGGGCTTTCAAAAGATATTAAAAATTGAACTCCTGTAGCTACTATTTACTTTTAACCAATCTCAGGCATTTCTTCATCTCTTACTCTTTTTTTTAAAAAAATCTGTTTTATTTTGAAGTATTTTATGCCGTTTTATCTTACTGGTTTGAGCTTTTATGATTTTTATTTTAGTAAGGTAAAAGGTAAAGGTAAAGGTTCCCCTCACACATATGTGCTAGTCGTTCCTGACTCTAGGGAGATGTGCTTATCTCCGTTTCAAAGCCGAAGACCCGGCGCTGTCCGAAGACATCTTCGTGATCATGTGGCCAGCATGACTAAACGCCAAAGGCGCACGAAGCATTGTTACTTTCCCACCAAAGGTGGTCCCTATTTCTCTACTTGCATTTTTACGTGTTTTTGAACTGCTAGGTTGGCAGAAACTGGGACAAGTAACGGGAGCTCACCCTGTTACGTGGCACTAGGGATTCGAACCATTGAATTGCCGACCTTTTGATCGACAAGCTCAGCGTCTTAGCCACTGAGCCACTGCATCCCTTTATTTTAGTACTATTTTTAATTACACTGTGAAAGCTTTAATATTTTTCTATATTACATATCAGGTAACCCAGAGGTCTCCAACCCCCGGGCCGTGGCCCAGTACTGGGCCACAGCCTGCTCGAAATCCGTCCACTTTGGCACGAGTGGAGCTTTGTGTGCGAGCATAAGTGTCTGTCATTCATGCGAGTAGAGCTTCGTGTTTTGGTGCAAGCACCCTCTACTTGCGTGCGAAGCTCCATTTGCGCGAGTAGAGGGCGCACATATCCACCACTCTCACAAATGAAGCTGTGCATGTGCACGTTCACCTGCCATTCACACGCCCCCCTCCCCCCTGTGTCAAGCTGGGCCACCAAGCTCAAAAGGTTGGGGACCGCTGGGACTAAAGTGGCAATATTTAATGTGACTATCCTTTTACAGTGGAGCAACAGCACATATCTGTCTCCCATAAACTCCCATAAACTTAAAGAGCCGAGGTGGCTCAGTGGTTAGAGTGCAGTACTGCAGCTACTTCAGCTGACTGCTAGTTCAGCAGATCAGCGGATCAAATCTCACCGGCTCAAGGTTGACTCAGCCTTCCATCCTTCCGAGGTGGGTAAAATGAGGACCCAGATTGTTGGGGGCAATATACTATTTAGTAGACTGTCTTTGGTGTAAGCCGCCCAGAGTCCTCGGAGAGTGGGCGGCATAGAAATATGACTAATAAAATAAATAAATAATAAAAATAAAAAAAATGGATTGGGCCTTAAGTACTGTCATTGCTAATAACTGTATGGGTCCTACTATTTTATGCAAAAATGACGGCTATGCCAAAAGGTCTATAATACCAGATTTGTGCAGGACATGCTTGAGCATCACATACTGTGCAGCCCCATGTTGTATAAGTGTAATGCGTTGGAAACTTGCTAATGGCAGCCAGTTTCAATCACATCATTCCAGTCAAAATGTCAAAGATCACAGAATTTGACAGACGTAAAACCATACTTTTGCATCAGCAAGGCTACTCTCAAAGGGAAATCAACAAGCAAACTGAATATTCAAGAGGTAGTACTTATGGATGCTGTCATTATAACTTTGCTAAAACAACAAAGCGGGTGGGGCCCGAAGACTTTTGCACAGTACTGTCTTCGCTATGATGCATTTGTAGAAAAGCTAAGTTGTTTTTCAACCTGCAGTCTTCCTTCTGATACCTCCTAGGAACTCTGTTGTCATTAGGTAGGATGCTTTCTCGTGCATAAAGTCATCTCTGGGGAATTAATTTGCCGTTCTGAATCATATTCTACAGAGAGTTTTGGGAGTCATGAAAGAAGCTTTTCAACCAGTACTGCATCTAAAAACAAGAAACGTCGAAAAGCTTATTGGTTCATGTTAGGCTCCTGTCTCCTTATTTTAGGGTTCTAATTACTTTTCCATTTTACCTCTCAATATTCCAGAAGTCATTGAAACCCCTAACTCTTTTTCAGTTTTGGAAAATGACACTGGATCCACAGTGAATCTTAGTGCAATTGATTTTGCATGAAATGGATGGCATTTTCATTCTGTTGATGTTACCATGTTGTAGGTTACGTAATTTGCATGATGTTGCTGCAGAGGACATAATTAAATAGTGATCCAAAACAATGTGTGTCCCTCCTGCAACTGGTTTGTTAAAATTGAAATGGAAGTTTCATTATATTCAGCAAGTCAGCATATTTTCTTCTACTTTTAAGGGACAAAGGCTTAAAAGGCATTGGACCACATTAGTTTATATTAAAACGTTTTAAAAGTTAGTTGGAAATTCTATTCTCTAAGTCTAAGTGATGTATGCATTGCTGATACCTTATTCCATTTCCCTTCCGTAATCAGTGAGAAGTTGAAGAAAGCAATGCTTATTTGGGTGATGTTTTGTCTAGAACAGGGGTCTGCAACCTTAAATACTCAAAGAGCCATTTGGACCTATTTCCCAGAGAAAAGAAAACACCAGGAGCCACAAAACCTGAATGGGTGTGGCCAATTCAATGTCACTCACTCCCACCAGTCACATGACCTCCCTAGCCACGCTTATCTAGCCGGTCATTAAGTCAGAGAACCAGTTGTTAAAAAACACCAGGAACCACAAAATCTGGCTAAAGAGAACAGAAGAAACTTACAGTATTACTGAATATTTCCCCCTAGAAATGCATTACACAATATTAATACCAAATCATATCCTAAACTTTGACCTTCTGTCGCCTTATCTCCAGATTTATTGGAGTACAAGTCTGATAGTTCCTGATTTGTATAATCCATGAGTTTGGAAAATGGGAACTGGGAAAGATATCACTTAAGGTAGCAAACAGTGAGCATTTGATTCACAAAAATATAACTACAAACTTATATACAGTGATGTACACTAAAAGCACTTAGCACTTAGACGTTTAGAATGTTGAGTATAACTGTATAACCTGAACATAGAAACTTCTATTTTTTAAAATTTGTATGTTTATTAATTTATCAAAAGATAAAATAGAGAAGTACAACGAAAAAAGAAAACAAGGGAAAAATAAGGAAGGAAAAGGGGAAGAGAGAAAAGTGTAGGGTAAAGGGGAAAAGAGAGAAAAAAAAGCATTGACTTCTGACTCCTTTTCGTGCAGTAGAATAAGGTAAATATAAAAACTTCACGTTTTACTTCTATATGATAATATATACTAGCTATTTTTATCATAAAATAATCTATCTAATCAGCAAAACCCAAAATCAAAGTTTCATTTTTTTTTCACCTCAAGCAAAAAGTCCAAAAGTGGCTTCTGAGTAGAAACAAAATTGTGTTCTTTTCTTTAATTAGAGCAATTACTTTGTCCATCCCTGCTGACCCCTTCAACTTTTGTAGCCATTTGTCTATTGTGGGTATCAAAGTGTCCTTCCATTTTTGTGCGTAAAGTATTTTTACTGCCACCAACATATATAGTATAGCATCAGAGTTCCAATTTTTCCCCCCAGGTTCTTTATCCATTAAACCTACAAGAAAATTCTCTGTTTTTATCTTTATATTCACTTTAAGAATCTTTTGTGTTAAGATGTGACTCCTTCTCCAGTATTTCCTTGTTTTGTCACATGTCCATCATAAATGATAAAAAAATTCCTTCTTTACGCTTACATTTCCAACATTCATTTCAAATGCCTTTATACATTCTTGACCATTTGGATACCAACAGTACATCATCTTATAAAAGTTTTTTTAAAAAAATATAATTTAGTGTGAATTTTAGACAGTTCATCCATGTATTCTCCCATTGTTTAAGCATTATATTATATCAAAAGTTTTTGTCCACTGAATCTTACAATGCTTTACATACTCATTCTCCAAGTTCAGTTTCAATAACTATTTATAAACCTTAGCAATAATAATATGTTCATCACCACCACACAGTAGGATTTCCAATTCATTTTTTTACAAAATCAAAGCCATAGCTCTTTTTGTCTAGTTTAAATCTTTCTTTCAATTGTAAATACCTACCAATGGCAAACACGACCTTTTGATTCCATTCCTCTTTAGATTTGAGGATAGGGTCACCATAATTAAAATATATTATTTGATCAGTCCACAAGTCTGGCCTTGCCAGCATTTCTTTTCTAAAAATAGCTTCCTGGGGAGACAGCCAAACTTTCCATGACTTTATATTTATTTCAAACTCTTAGGATGGCACGCTTAACAAAGTGATTATTAAAATCAACATTTACTTTAACCTTATCATACCATAAATAGCCATGCCATCCAAAACTTAATTCTGACCTTCTACCTCCAGTAACCTCTTATTGGTATCTACGAGACCGCCTCCTGCCACCAGTAGCCTCTCACCGACCAGTATGCTCCCATAGAGAGGGGCTTCTCAGGGTGCCATCGGTCAAACAATGTCGACTGGCGGCCCCCAGGGGGAGAGCCTTCTCTGTGGGAGCACCCACCATATGGAACAAGCTCCCCCCGGAGATACGGACACTTCTTCGCACTTTCCGCCGTGCCCTCAAGATGTTTCTATTCCAGCAGGCCGGCCTGGACTAACCTCTTCTAAAACTGCTCTTAAATTCTTAAATCTTAATCTCATAAATTTAGAGCTTTAATTTTAGGTTCAGGACCAAATTACTTAATTGTATTTTAATCAATCTTTAAAATATTTGTATTATATGTATTTTATCATTTGACTGTACACCACCCTGAGTCCCCCGGGAGTAGAGCGGTATATTAATAATAATAATAATAATAATAATAATAATAATAATAATAATAATAATAATAATAATAATAATTTTGAAGAGTCACCCACTCTTTTAGCTAGACCGAACAATAGGCATCAGAATATAGGGATTCCTATCCCTATAACTAGTTATCAATAACATGATCTATCAAAATAGTGTGCTAGCTTTAAAGTCTTAATTCAAAAATAAACAGGCTGTTCCTAAATGGTTTTTTCTGATAGTAGACAACTGCAAGTAGGACTTTTTTTCAACCCATAGAGAGAATTTGAGAGACATTTCTCTGTCTGTATTATCCTGAATTAGACATTTTAGAGGACATTTAGGTAGTTCACCTTTAGGTTTAAGGTTTTTCTTCTTTGCTTAAGCGAAAGATTTGTATATTATTGATAGAATGATGCAATGTTTATCTGTTCACTGTTATATCAACAGGATAGTCTTCCTGCTTGTAGGCGATAATATTTATGTGAAACAATGACCAGGTATTATGCTACTCTTTATGTTAAGTTTAATTTTTGGTTTAAGGAAAATTAATTTACTGCATAACTTTATCCTGAAGGACTCACCATTCAGCGTGTGTGAAAATGAAATGCTCGTTTCACTTATTCTGTTTACCATAGATGTTTATTCCAGTATTTCATGCCCTTTCTGTAGTGCCATGGAAATCACATTGTGGGAAATGTATTTTGAATTCATCATCTTCTACACATTTATTATACTGTGATCAGCCTCCACATACTTGTTTACATTATTCACAAGGCTATGGGATTGCACTATAGGAAAACATCACTGAATACCACTTTAAATCATAGGGCTGGAAGAGACCTTGGAGGTCTTCTAATCCAACTCTCTGCTCAAGTCAGGAGGCCTTATATCACCCTCAGTGGTGGGTTTCACATTTTTTTACTACTGGTTCTGTGGGTGTGGCTTGGTGGACATGGCTTAGTGGGTGTGGCATGGGAAGGAACCTGTAAAATCTCCATTCCTATCCCATCTCAGGGGAAGGATCCTGCAAAATCCCCATTTCTTCCCGATCAGCTGGGACTTGGGAGGCAGAGAATAGATGGGGGCGGGGCCAGTCAGAATTTTTACTACCGATTCTCCGAACTACTCAAAATTTCCGCTACCGGTTCTCCAGAACTGGTCAGAACCTGCTGAAACCCACCTCTAGTCAAATGATTGTCCAGTTCAGTTTTGAAAACCTCCAGTGATGGAATCCCCACATCTCCAGGAGGGTAGCTATTCCATTGATTAATTGTTCTCACTGTCAAAAAAAATTCTCCTTACTTACTTCTTGGTTGGATCTCTCTTTAACAAGTTTCCATCCATTACTTCTTGCCCTACCTTCTGGTGCCTTAGAAAATAAATCAGTCTCCTCTTCTTTATGACAGCCCCTCAAGTAGAAGACAATTATCATGTCCCCTCCCAATCCTTCTCTTAGTTAGGCTAGGTATACCTAGCTCTCTCAATTGTTCATCATATGATTTAGCCTCCAGATATTTTATTATGTTTGTTGCCCTTCTCTGCACACTTTTCAGAGTCTCATCATCTTTTTTGTATTGTGGTGACCAGAACTGGATGGAGTATTCTAAGTGTGATTTCACCAATGCAGCATAATATACTTCTACCACTTCTCATTGTCTTGATGGCGTCACTCTGTTGATTCAGCACAGAACTATGTTGGCTTTTTTGGCAACTGTAGCACACTGGTGGCTCATGCCTAAGTGGTGATCCACTAGGACAGCTAGATCCTTCTGTTGAGCTGTTGAGCCAGATACCACCTATTCTATACCTTTGCATTTGGTTTTTCCTTTCTAAGTGCAGGGTTTTACGCTTCTCACCAGTGAACCTCATCTTGTTGATTAGGACCCAATATTCAAGTCTATCAAGATCCGTCTGAATCTTGATTCTAAAGTTCTTCCCAGCTTGGTATCATCTGCAAATTTGATGAGGTTCCCTTCTGTCCCCTCATTTGATCATTGATGAAGAATACCGGCCCCAAAACTGAACCTTGAGGAACCCCTTCATGATTCCCTCCATGTAGATGTAGTTCCATTGAGGGCTGCCTGCTGAGTGCAGTTGGTCAGCCAATTGTGAATCCATCTGATGGTGGCACTGTCTACCCTACATTGTTCTATCATACTAAGAAGTAGGTTGTAGTCTACTTTGTCCTCAAAAACTGGGGATGCATTACTGAATAAATATATTATGTCCACAGCATTTTGCTGATCCACTAATTTGGTTACTTTATCAAAAAAGGCAATGGTTTTTAACGAACCCATGTTGGCCTTGTTTATCTCTAGGTGGTCACAAATCCTCCATTTGATTATCTTTCCCAGGGGTTTCCCAGATATTGATGTCAAGCTGATTGGCCTGCAATTTTCTGGATCAGTTCTTCCTCCTTTTTGTAGATTGGAACCACATTAGCTCTTTTCCAGTTCTCTCCTGTTTACCCTGTGCTACATGACCTTTGAAATATTACATTCATCGATTCTAAAATTATACCTGCCAGGTCCTTCAAAACACTGGAGTGTAAATCATCTGGCCCAGTTGATTTGTACTCATCCAGGGTGGCTAGGCATTCTCTTACTAATTCCTTGCCTATTTTGCCTATTCCTTGCCTCATTTCTGCTTTAGACAGGTTGGGCTGCTTCTTCCTATTGCGTAAAAGCAGATGCAAAGAAGGAATTTAGCAGTTCTACTATCTCCCTCTCACCTTCTTGCCATTTACTTGATGAGAAACTTAATTCTTTGACATACTTAAATGCTTTGTACATTTTAGAACAAGGATAAAGCTTCTCATATCAGATCTAATGTATCTGAGCTTGGTAGTTATTTATCATACCTCTGGGTTAAAGTTCTATCAAGACGAGAAAAACTGGTTTTCTACAGAATATCACTATTGGGTGACACTACTGTTAAATCTTTTAAAAAAGCAAAGATCCTGAAGAGTGATTTGACTCTGTGAATTGGTTCTCATGGTTAGCATGGAAAGCAAGGACTGTGAGTGAGTACAAGTTGTTCCACTGTTTAAAGATCTTGCTAGGCTTGTAATTCTCAGACAATAGCGCGGAGAAACACAAACAGGAGTTCTGTCCTTAAAATGTTGCCAGCATTGTTGTACGAGAAGGGCACAGAGAGAAATTGACTCCTTTCTTTTATCTGAAATAAAGTAAAGGTAAAGGTACCACTGCACATGCGTTGTAGTCATTTCCGGCTCTAGGGGGTGGTGCTCATTTCCGGTTCTAAGCTGAAGAGCCAGCGCTGTCCGAAGACGTCTCCGTGGTCATGTGGCCGGCATGACTAAACGCTGAAGGCACATGGAGCGCTGTTACCTTCCCACCAAAGTGGCCCCTATTTTTCTACTTGCATTTTTTTACATGCTTTCGAACTGCTAGGTTGGCAGAAGCTGGAACAAGTAACGGGAGCTCACCCCATTACGCAGCGCTAGGGATTCGAACCGATGAACTGCTGACCTTCTGATCGACAAGCTCAGCGTCTTAGCTACCGAGCCGTTGCATCCCCATATCTGAAGTAGATTTCCCAAAAATACTTTCCTCAGTTTCTGACGTAGCCTTTTTTCCTAAAGCAGAAGATGATACAGGGAGTCCTCGACTTACAACAGTTCATTTAGTGACTCTTCAAAGTTACAACGGCACTGAAAAATGTGAGTTATGACTGTTTTGCAGTTATGACCTTTGCCCCATCCCCAGGATCACATGATCAAAACTCAGATGCTTGGCAACTGGTTCCTATTTATGACCGTTGCTGTGTCCCAAGGTCACATAATCCCCTTTGAGACCTTCTGACAAGCAAAGTCAATGGGGAAGCTAGGTTCACTTAACAATCGGGTTGCTAATTTTTATCAGCTGCAGTGATCCACTTAACGACTGTGGCAAGAAAGGTTGTAAAATGGGGGAAAAGTTCACTTAACAAACGTCTTGCTTAACAACAGAAATTTTTGGGCTCAATTGTGGTCGTAAGCCGAGGACTACCTGCATTTCTAAACAAATCCTTAGAACAGGAAAAGCTGTGGCCATGGGGTTCGACAGAGTATGGCATTACAAAAGGAAGAACTGATCCCAGCATCCTGAGTTTCTGAGGATTCTTTGATAGAAGAGAAACGTTATTTCTTTTGCAAATGGGAGAGCTGCAAAGGGTCAAAAGAATAGCTATTGTTAGCATGAAAAGAGGCAATAATTCAGGGGCTGAGAAAAGGATCTGGACTTTGTTGTAGCTGCTTGGGGGAACCCATAGAATGGAAGAGAGCTCTATTCTTCGCCCCCCACAAATATTTTTGACCATTGCATCCTAACTCTGCCTCTGCCTCTTAGAATAGTAGCTGGATACTTTCATTGTCACTTTCTTCTGTGGAGTGCCTTCCTCTTAATCCTGACATTTGAATGAGAATAACACTCTGCTTTTCTGGCAGCTACTAAGAAAAAGTGAAAAACCATGTAAAAGAAATATATTGTCCTGAAATCATATCTCGACCATAAAACATTGAGGCGTGCAAAGTAGATTTATTAAACTTTTCTTCCTTGAGGTAAATCAATCTTGCAAGGTGGACCAAATTAAATGCTATTAAAAAAGGAGAATCAAATGGTAGAAAAATAGCTTTAGCATTAAGTATAATCTATACTTGTTAATAATAATAATCTATATTATTCTACTTAATGTAGAATGATGTACATTGGAAAAGAGAAATTACAGTGCTGTTCTGATCCAAAGAGTTTGCAAGTGCAAATCCGATCACTGCTAGCGCTGGAGAAGTTGGGTTCATATGTGACACAAAAGTAAATTCAGTAAATCGTAGCTATCTAGATACACACAACAGTCTAGACATTAGCCACGATTTATGGACCAAAAAGGCAGATTCACATAATGTAACTCATTATGACATGTCATGGTCCTCTTTTTCACTATATGTTACTCAAATTTGAACTTTTTGGAGTTTGTGTCATCTTACATTGTTTACAAAAAGGGATTATTGCATCTTGGAATATTTTTTGAGTAGTATATATAATTTTTAAAAAAGGTTTTTTTTCCAAAAAGACAAAAAGTACCTCAATTGGGAAAATGCTGTGACTATATATGATTCAATGTATGAATGTGACATTTGAATAAGTTTGTTTCTGCTTTTAGGCGCTTCGTCTGAGTAACGCAGCCATGTCAAAAACTACAACTGGTCAGATAGTAAATCTTTTATCAAATGATGTGAATAAATTTGATCAGGTAAGCCCTGTGGGAAACATGAATGATGTAGTTTAAGAGTGATCTTAAGTAGTGGCCTTTTCTTTTTATTCATAGCAAAATAGAATGAAAGTTCTTGGGTTTGCTTGTATGTGTATGCAATGGATAAAAATCTTTTAAAAGACTGTATAGAATCCTTTGTGGGGTGCGTCTTATATGGCGGTGAAGTTTGATTTCCAAACAGATGTCTTCTTAGAATTGAGGATTGTGATAAGAATAACTTATACAGTAGTCTCTAATCTTAAAGAGGATTTTGTTCTTTTTCTTCTCTTTCTCTTTTTTGGGGTTGGGGGTGCAGTAGAGGTGGAGGGTTTATTTTTATTATTTTTATTATTTATATATTTATATCCCACCTTTATTATTTTTACAAATAACTCAAGATGGCAAACATATCCAACACACCTTCCTTCTCCTATTTTTCCCACGACAACAATCCTGAGTCATGTTTAGGAAGGCACCACATAAACACGACTCACAGAACAGCCCAAAGCATGTATTTCAGTAGAGAGAAATTCCCTGAAGATGGACTCCAGCATGAGTCCAAAAACTTGGAAGAGTAAATTTCTAGTCCCGGTGATTGACCCAAATTCAACCTTGCATAGTTCTGATATTTCATGGTAGCCAAGAAAGTATGAACCAGGTGTGACTGTGCTTAGGTTTTTTTTTAGATCATTCAAGGTCAGCTAAGTGCAAAGTTCATTATTTTACCTTGGGCAGCTCACTTGGGTAAGCCCTGCCTGTAGATGATTTTATATAGATTAAAAGTATGTATGCTGGTTTCATGAGATATGGGTTAGAACGCTTTAAAACCAGACAGCATGAAACTTGTGTCATGTGAAGGTTTTCTTAAATGTAGGAAAACAACAACTTTTTAATATATATAACCCAGGGGTGAAATCTGGCAGGTTCTAACAGGTTCTGGAGAACCGGTAGCGGAAATTTTGAGTAGTTCGGAGAACCGGCAAATGCCACCTCTGGCTGGGCCCAGAGTGGGGTGGGAATGGAGATTTTGCAGTATCCTCCCCCTGGAGTGGGGAGGGAATGGAGATTTTGCAGTATCCTTCCCCTGCCACGCCCACCAAACCATGCCCACAGAACCGGTAGGGAAAAATTTTGGATTTCACCCAAAATTTATAACCTAATATATCCAGTTATGGATTATTTCTGAGTCCCACAAGACTTTCCCTCACGCACGCAAGAAATGTGTGGACTGCACCGGTAGCTGTCGTGATTTTTCTACTTCCAGTTCATTTCGTGAGTCATGTGTATTTCCTTTTTGCCTAGGTAACTATTTTCTTGCATTTCTTATGGGCTGGACCCCTTCAGGCGATAGCTGTGACTGTCCTTCTGTGGCTTGAGATTGGCCCGTCCTGCCTTGCAGGAATGGCGGTGCTGTTTATTCTTCTTCCCTTGCAAACCTGCATTGGCAGACTCTTCTCAGCTCTGAGGTAAGAATGATTGGGGTCCTGTTCCTTCAGAGGGATTAAAAAAACCTCTTTCAACTCAGCATGGTTAGTTCTTCTACTCTGTGTTTTTTTAAAGGTTATATACTGTCAGAGTGCTTACAGCGTGACTACTATTTTGAGACAACCCAGGAGCTAAATACAGGACACAGAGGTTTTGACATTACAAACAGTGGTTTATATACAGGCTTCTATAGACAGGCAAACAAGTGGTAGGCACATACCAGACAAGCAATCATTCTTCTTCAACTCTACACGGAGAGCTACAATTGCAGATACACGAGGAGAATGAGTGATACATGAGGAAAGAGAGTGACGCCTTCTAATGACCTCCTTTATATAGACAGCTTCTTAAAGGACAATAACCCTGCTGATCAGTGTTGAAATCTAAAATTTGTTACTACCGGTTCTGTGGGTGTGGCTTGGTGGTGATGGGGTGATGTGACTGGGTGGGCGTGGCCATTTTTAAAAAACTTTTAAAACTATTTTTTCTACAACCTCTTCGGCAAAGAGGTTGTAAAAAAATGCTTTCAAAAGGCTCTGACAATCCCAGCTGAGCTGCCTGATCGACAGAGGCTTTTTTTAAAAAGCCTCTGCCGATCAGACAACTCAGCTTGGATTGTCAGAG
>WNWU01013815.1:1031355-1132569 GCA_012654045.1 Ptyas mucosa | reverse complement strand
GGGATTTTTGCTACTGGTTCTCCCGACCACCCACCTCTATCACTACCGGATCGGGTGATCCGGTCTGAACCGGGAGCATTTCACCCCTGCTGCTGACTCATCCTCAGTCTTAAAGGGCTGGTCAGCTTTAAATCATCATTACCCTGACATATATTTTGAACATAAAGGTTCAAAAATAGGTGTCTGCTAAATCTGGCACCGGTGGAGTAGAGATTTTCTTTAAATTTCATCTTTATTATACCTTCAAAGACATACCCAAGACCCAACGTTTGTTTTTCTTCCCAAGGCAAATTACAAAGCAGATTTTTAAAAAAAAGTTACAGAAGTCGGGAAAAGGAGCATAGAAAGGGGCAGAATCAGGGGTGAAATGCTCCCGATTCGGACTGGATCGCCTGATTTGGTAGCGATGGTGGCAGGTGGTTCGGAGAACCGGTAGCAAAAATCCCTGCCCCCCCCCCCCATGCCCAGGCATATTAAAAAATTATTTTTAAAAGCATTTTTTCTTTGGCTGAAAAAATGCTTTTAAAAGTAAAAAAAAAGCCTCTGATGATCGCGCGGCTCAGCTGGGATCATCAGAGCCTTTTAAAAGCTGAGTTGCCTGATCGTCAGAGCCTTTTAAAAGCATTTTTTTACAACCTCTTTGGCCGAAGAGGTTGTAGAAAAAATGCTTTTAAAAGTAAAAAAAAAAAAGTTGGCCACACCCACCCAGTCACATTACACCCCCCCACCAAGCCACGCCCACAGAATCGGAGGTAACAGGTTTTACATTTCACCACTGGGCAGAATTCATGACTTGTAAGTTTTGATTACATTTATTAATTAGTTGCAGGACCCAATCTGAGTGAGACACCAGAACTAGACATTTTGTCCTCCAAACTTTTCATGTTGGAGCCCATCTTCAGGGCACTTCTCTCTAGCAGTGCGTGTGCTGTTCTGTGAGTGAGTGTTTTTTTCCAGTGAGACCGGTCTATCAGGGCAACCTGGTCTACCCAAATAGGGGACGGAGCATGCTGCTTCCTCTTTTGCCTTTCAGCCCCAATCCAGGAGCCTTTGCAGGCAGTCGCTTTCGCAATAAACTATTTTTGTGTTAAATTTATATTTTACCAACAAAGAAATAAAGGGAGACTAGTATAGATCTATTTCACGCTATTTAGCTTGTGAATGGAATTTATATAGTACCTATTGCATGTGGCTTTTTAGATGTTGTTTGGGGTGTGTTGATGGCTGGCTTTTAAATCCTTAGCTGTCATTTGTTTGTGTTGCCCAGCCTTCACCTTCTAAGTACTTGATAGGCTGGTAGTAAGCCAGCACACCTGTTGATTGACAAGGGGCCTATTTCCCAGGCTTCAATCACTTCCCTGGCTGTTTTTGTACCTGCTCGTCCAACAATCTTTGTAGCTGCATTTATTATACTAGCTACATTTATTAATTACCGTATTTTTCTGAGTATAAGACGCAACTTTTCCCCCCCTAAAAGGGGGTGAAAATTTAGGTGGATCTTATACACTGAATGTAGCCCCACCCACCCATTGGCCCCCACCCTTTGGCCTCTGCCTCCCAGCAGTTTACCTCCTTGCAGCAAGCAGCAAGAAGAAACAGCTCGTTTCAGCTTCAGCACAGCCTAATTAGCACAAGTTGATTGTCCCTTGGATTGGCCTCCCGACTCTCAGCTCTTTTGCTCTCAGCTGTTTTGCGTGGGCCTCTGCTGCTTGCTGCAAGGAGGTAAATTGCTGGGAGCAGATTTTTTTTTTCTTGTGCTAATCAAGCTATGCTGAAAACGAAAATGAAAGTAAAGCAGGCTATTTGCTGTTTGCTGCAACGAGGCAAAAATTATTTATTTATTTATTTATTAAACTTTTATACCACCCTTCTCCTTTCGGATTCAGGGCGGTGAACAGCCAAAATAAAACATTTGTACATAAAAGTTAAAATAGTTGTTTAAAATAAATTATATAAAATTTGGCCCATTAATTTAAAGTATTTCAATTTAAAATCAATGTCAATTTAAAACCAAGATAAAATCCCGGCTAACTGAAAAAGGTGAGTTTTCAGGGCCCAACGAAAAGTCCGGAGGTCTGGGATCACTCGTATCTCTGGGGTTAGATCGTTCCAGAGGGTAGGTGGCACCACAGAGAAGGCTCTCCCCCTGGGGGTCGCCAGCCGGCATTGTCTGGCTGACGGCACCCTGAGGAGGCCCTCTCTGTGGGAGCGAACTGGCCGGTGGGAGGCAATTGGTGGCAGAAGGCAGTCCCATAAGTACCCCGGCCCTAAGCCATGGAGCGCTTTAAAGGTGATCACCAACACCTTGAAGTGCACCCGAAAGTCCACTGGAAGCCAATGTAGCTCATGTAGGAGAGGAGTCAGATGGGAGCGCCTCCCAGGACTCAATGCGGGGTAGAAACTGTAAAGATCGGAGAAGGCACGGAAGGCAGGAAGGTAGGAGGCAGCTAGGATTCAATGGGGGGAAAAACTGTGAAGATCGCAAGTGCCCCCCATGTCCCGTTTTGGCCCTGAAAAGCCTCTTGAACCAACCTGGAAACCAAAACGGGGGCCCGGTGTGCATGCACGGGGGGGCACATGCACAGGGAACGTGCATGCATGTGCGGGGCACATATGCAGGGAACGTGCATGCATGTGCAGGGCGCATGCACAGGGGGGCGCTCACATTGCATTTTGGGGATTGTGGCATGTACGTGTACATTTGTGTGTGTGCCCCCATGCTTTGGGCACTTGGCACCAAAAGGGTTAACCATCACTGGTGTAGGATCTCCTGCTTCGGTGGGGGTTAGACAAGATGACCTACAAGGTCCCTTCCAACTGTGTTATTTTGTATTCTGTACCTGATCACTGTTGAAAACATCTGGAAGGCAACTAGCTTCCAATTTAAGAGGTCCCTTTCAACTGTGGACCAGTCAATGCTATTCTTTCTTTCAAGCCCTTGATTTATGACCACAAAAGGGATCAGAACTTTGGGCGCAGTCATTAAGAGTCAACCCCCAATTTACAACAGTCATTAAGTGAATCAAGTTGTTAAGCAGATCTGACTTCCCTCATTGAGTTTGTTCCTCAGAAGCCTCCAGGGAAGGTTGCAAACGGTAATCCCATGCCCCGGGGGCATTTTCTCTGTGCTTGGGATTCTTGTCAAAACTAACCTCTAAAGATACTATGTGTTTAATGTTCAGCCAGACTTCAGGAAAAAGGCCTTGTGATATAAAAATGGTAGATATGGTGAGATGCCGAACCTTGGATATGAAGAAGAACATCTAGAAATGAGAGGAACATAGAACTCAGAAAAGACATGGATAATATAGGTAGTCCTGTATTAGAATGACTTAGAATAATTCATTCAGTGATCATTCGAAGTTACAACTGCCCTGAAAAAAGTGCTTTATGACTGTTTTTCATACAACTGTTCTAGCATCCCATTGCATCCCATTGGTCATGTGATCAAAATTTCAATGCCTGGCGATTGGCATGTACTTATGACAGTTGGAAGGTCACGTGATCACCTGTTGCAACCTTCTGACAAGCAAAGTCATTTGGGAAGCCAGATTAACAGCCATGTTACTAATTTAACAACTTCAGTGCTTCGTTTAACAATGGTGGCTGTAAAATGGGGCAAAACTCATTTAACAATTGTCTCACTTAGCAAAAGAAATTTTGGGCTCAATTGTGGCCGTAAGTCAAGGATTACCTGAATTTGAACCAGGGGTGGGTTCTAATTTTTTTTACTACTGGTTCTATGGGTGTGGCTTATTTTGTGGGTGTGGTTTGATGGTCATGTGACAAACAATTCTTTAGGATTTAGCAGAGGTACTGGTCTACCAGGCTTTTAACTGCTTGCAGAGCCGTACCAGTCTACCCATTTGTTTTTGGAGCGTTCCGGTCTACCTATTTGTTTTTGGAGGCACTGGTCTACCCATTTGTTTTTGGAGCACACCAGTCTACCCATTTGTTTTTCGAGTGCACTGGTCTATCACCACACTGCCCTTTACCGCTGATCAACTGTAGGGCGGCCCTTCGAAGCCCCACGGCAAGAGTTTAAACAGTTTTTTTCTTTCTAGCCGATCAGCTGGGACTTGGGACGCAGCGAATAGATTGGGGGCGGGGCCAGGCAGAGGTGGTATTTACCGGTTCTCCGAACTACTCAAAATTTCCACTACCGGTTTGCAAGAACCGGGGAGAACCGGTAGCAACCCACCACTGATTTGAACTGAAGGTGGAAAATATTTCTCAATTTTTTCCCTACAAAATAGGTTCTCGGGTCTTTCTGAGCTACTTTATACTTGTAATTGTATATAATATACAATTGTATTCCATAATTGCAAATCTTCAGATGAGAAATGTAGACCTGGGGCTAGCTGTTACTTCTGCAAATATTTCAAGGTCGAGTTTTGTGTGACTCTTAGGTCGGCCAGGCTGTGGAATGTTTTAAGTTCTGTAGCAAAATAAGAATGTTTTGAGAAAGTGGAGACTTCATGTTTTTAAAGATAACAGATTATACAGTGCCCTGGTTGAATTTCCATCCTCTTAGGGCATATTCTTTATGATAGTTAATTTGCCGAGTCATTTAGTTATGCGATTAACGTATAACATGTTTTCATTTCGGTAGTTTCAAATTATTATGATTATCACTGCATTTGTTAATTTTATTAATATTTCCAGCATTTTGCTGAATTGTTCAGGTCAGTATGTTTGCTGTCTTATGGATGTTGTCCTGCATAATCCTTGCATTTTAAGCTGGAATTTAAGACTTTTCAACTTTGCACTCTTTATCATTTTGCAGTAATCTCCTTTATTGGTAATCAAAGTAAATATCAAAAAAAAAGCAAACAAGAAAACCAATATATCTGCATTTTCGTTTTTAGCTAGATGCCTCCATAAAGATATTTGGGATTAAGCCTGAGATCTGGCAAATATTCATGAGCAGAATTCCAGCACTGTGAAATATTAAACTTGGTCTTCTGTTTATCTATTAAAGGACATTTCTCAATAATCCGTGACCTTCTGCACTGCAGCTAGTAGTTGATTGCTTTGTTGTTGTTAGTTAGCAAGAGACAAAACATATAGAAGTATAGGCTGGAATGGACCTTGGAGTCCAATTCTTTGCCCAAGGCAGGAATCCTTATACCATCCTGGACAAATGGAGCAGAGTTCATAAATTTGGAGTCTGCTCTAAAGTTATCCTTGAAGGTATATCTACTTTTAACTCCATCTATGTACTTCTCTATTATGTTACCCTTATTTATCCATCTATATACAAATTCCATAAATTCTAAATTTAACCGTATTTTTTGGAGTATAAGACGCACCTACCTTTTTTGGTGAGGAAAAGAAGAAAAAGAAATCTCCCTTTGCCTCTGAGCAGTTTTGCCTCGTTGCAGCCAACAGCCTGCTTTACCTACATTTTCGTTTTCAGCATAGCTTGATTCTCACAAGGAAAAAAAAATCTGCTCCAGCAATTTACCTCTTTGCAGCAAGCAGCAGAGCCCTGCGCAAAACAGCTGAGAGTCGGGAGGCCGATCCAATCAACTTGTGCTAATTAGGCTGTGCTGAAACTGAAAGGAGCTGTTCTTTTCTTGCTGTTTACTTGCAAGGAGGTAACTGCTGTGAGGCAGAGGCCAAAGAGTGGGGGCCAGTGGGCGGGCGGGGCTACATTTGGTGTATAAGATGCACCTAAATTTTCACCCCCTTTTAGGGGGGAAAATGGCGCGTCTTATACTCCGAAAAATACGGTACATCTTATTCCATTAATTGTTTCTGGTTGTTATTGCAGTCTATTAGCTGACTGTAGTTCCTTGTTGCTATTATTAGTCTCTCATTAACTTTAAGGAGGATAAATGGTGAACAAGTAGTCGTCATCTTTGTCCCTTGCTCACTTTCTCAGCTTTACTCCTGAGAATAGGCAAGAGGCAATAGACTCTCTTAGCTGTTTCTATTTATTCTACACTTATACACCTTCTACTACACGGGTGTCAAACTGGCGGCCTGCGGGCCAGATGTGTCAAACGCAGGCCATGCCCATCCCAGCTCCGCGAAGGGGGGGAAAAAGGTCACGATACGTCACATGACGGCAACATGACGCCACGAGTTTGACACCCGTGTTCTACTAGGATGTAATACTCCCATAGATGTCTATGGGAGTATTACATAAGGATTGGCCAGTCCCAATCTTTGCTTATGTATATCTTCACTTTCTTCAGTAAGCAGTATGGCTATTAATGCTGTGTGAAAGAATCCACTAAGTTTTTTTCATAAGCATCTTAAAATTCATTCACACATCGGTTTTCAGTTTTGTTCACTACACCTTTATATCTGTATTCTTTAATTTTTACCTGGAGGAGGCGGAAGAATATTTTTTAATTATTGAATGTAGCACAGAAATTCTCACATTTTATAAATGAAAATATCTGAATAATAGTCTTTATGAATTTGGAATTAGAGGGTTTTTTTAAAAAAAAAGTTTATAGCTTCCTATTTCTATTTCAGGAGCAGGACTGCAGCCTTCACAGATGCAAGGATCAGGACTATGAATGAGGTTATAACTGGAATGCGGATCATAAAGATGTATGCCTGGGAAAAGTCATTTGCTGAACTTGTGAACAACATGAGAAGGTGATTTTGTATCTCACAGAAATTCTATACCCATGTTGTTGTTTTTTTACCTGATTTTAAGCTAGAGGGTGGTATTTTGCGATGCAGGATTTTTTGAGTCACAACAAAAGAATCTGAGAATGTTATGGGGGTAAAGAAAACCTGTTTCCCCCTTGATCATACAGCATCTCTTCCTGTAATAAGTAAGGTTTATGGTGGCGCAGTCGTTAGAAAGCAGTACTGCAGGTTAATTCTGATGACTGTCAGCGGTTTGATTCTCACCGATTCAAGGTCGACTCAGCCTTCCATCCTTCTGAGGTTGGTAAAATGAGGACCCAGATTGTTGGGGGCAATAGGCTGACTCTGTAAACCACTTAGAGAGGGCTGTGAAGCACTATGAAGAGGTACATAAGTCTAAGTGCTATTGCTATTGCTACCTCAATCAACCTCCCAGGGTGCCCCCTCACCCCCACCCCATAGTCTCCACTACTCTATCCTAGTGCCTGGGCAAAGAGCTAGGGTTTCAATGGCCTTCTGGAAAGCTAAGAGGATGAAGGCTTGCCTGAGGAGAACATTTTCCATAAGGCAGGGACAGCCATTGAAAAGGCATGCTTGCTAAGTTGTTTTTTTTTAAAATTTGATTTATATGCCACCCTTCTCCGGAGACTCAGAGCGGCTTACAATGCGCTAAGCAATAGCCTTCATACTTTTGTATATTTATACAAAGTCAGCTTATTGCCCCCACAAACTGGATCCTCAATTTACCTACCTTAGAAAGGATGGAAGGCTGAGTCAACCTTGATCCTGGTGAGATTTGAACCTGCAATAATTGCAGGCAGCTGGTGTTAATAACAGGATGCTTTAGACCACTGTACTACCACGGCTCTATTATGACTAAGTCCCATTAAGTCCCATTAGATAGCACTATTTCAGGGAAGGGATCTGGAGCATGGCCATTTTATATGGCCTAGTGCAGGGTCAGCAGCCTTAAACACTCAAAGAGCCACAAAGATCCTAACCGGAAGCCCCCCTCCCCCCGTTCAATTCGGGAGCTGACCGGAAGTCCGGTTCCCGCACCATAAAGTCTCCTCCTAGCACGGCGTCCTTTTTCCTCTACCTGTCCTAACCGAAAGCTCTATCAATTGCGGAGCCAACCAGCAACAGGGAACTGCAGCAGCGGGATGGAAGAGCCACATGTGGCTCCAGAGCCATGGGTTGCTGACCCCTGACCTAGTGGGAGGGGCAGGGTCTCAGGAAGAGGTGGTCCTGAGTAACCTGGGCCTATGCCATGTAGGGCTTTAAAAGTGATAACAGGCACCTTGAATTGCAACCAGAAGGAAACCAAGCCAGTGGTGCTCAGTCAATAGGGGCATTACATAGGCAAACCAAGAGGTGCCCAATACTATGTATACTGCGGCATTCTGGACCAGTTGTAACTTTTGGATGGTCTTCAAGGGCAGCTCCATGCGGAATGCACTGAAGTAATCCAAACAGGAAGTTGCTGTGCTTCCATAGATGAGATGGAGTTGAACCTGGCTGCTTAAGGCATTGTAGAGTCGATAATGTGGTGTATTCGCTACTATTGTTTTGATGTTTTATTGCTGATGCTGAATTGATTTTCTTTAATATTGCGGGCTTTATGGTCACTTAAAACATTTCAGATGTGCTTGGTTGAAGTGGCTTAAAAATAGTTGCAATACATAAATGCGTGACGTGTTTTATCAAAATTATTAAAAATTCAATTTCAGAAAGGAGATTTCGGTGGTTCTTAAGAGTTCTTACCTTCGTGGAATGAACTTGGCATCCTTCTTCATTGCCAGCAAAATCACAGTGTTTATGACATTCATGACCTACGTGTTGCTTGGCAATCTGATTTCAGCGAGTCGGGTGTTTGTTGCTGTCTCTCTGTATGGCGCAGTGAGGCTGACAGTCACGCTATTCTTCCCGGCGGCCATTGAGAAAGTATCTGAAGCATTGGTCAGCATTAGACGAATCAAGGTATTATCCAAAGAGGACATTCAGTTGAATTTAGTTGCAGCATTAGAAATAATTAACAAGTTGGTAGCTCATGCTTTTCCTTTCAGGCAGCCCCTGTGTCTTTTATAGCTAAAGAAAGAGAATGCATAAATATTTGCTTATGTAATTCCCTAAGGGTAATTCTTAATTGTTGCGGATGATTAACTGCTTAGAGGTTGAATTTATGGTGTTTTTTATTGACTAAGGATGTTTAACTGAATGAGCATAAATGATTTTCAAGGTAATGGGAATAATTATGGATTAGAGACAAGAATAGAGGTACAGTTTTATCAGATAATTTGAAATACATGGAAAAATACAGAAAACCCCCCCCCTCTACAGAATAATGTAGAATAAAAAATACAGAATAATAATGCAAGACTTTTTTAGTCACCCTTGCTTAATAAACAGCAAATAGATTCTATTGCTAAGGTCTCCTTCACTTCCGTTATTTGGATCTGTAATGAAATTCATGAACAATTCCACTAAATATCTTGACCCAGACATTGTAATAAGGCATTAGAAAGCTGCTAAATAATGATGATAGCCTTTGTTCAACCCAGGAGCTGCTCATTTAGCACCTCTGCAAAAATTAACAAGAGAACCAGGCCTTTGACAAAACAGGTTGGAAAATCAATGCTAGGGCTACCAGAGGAAGAAAAGATCTTGCATTTGAGAATTTCACTGTATCAGGCATTATGAGGCCATTATAATACTCTGACCCTTAATGGCTTAGAATAGAAGTTATAGAATAATAGAATTGAAAAGGACCTTGGAGGTCTTCCAGTCCCACCTCTTGCTTGAACAGGAGCCCGATATCATTCTAGATAAATGGCTGCCCAATGTCTTCTTGAAAACCTCCAGTGATGGAGCACTCAGAACTTCTGGTGGAAAGCTGTTTTATTGATTAATTGATCTCACTGTCAGGAAATTTCTTAGTTCTAAGTTGGATCTTTCTTTAACAATCTTCCACCCATTACTTCTTTCTTGATAGTGAGAACAATTAGCCAGTGGAAGGGGTTGACTTCAGAAATTGTGGGTGCTCCATCAGTTGAGGTTTTTAAGAAGAGATTGGACAGCCATTTGTACAGAATGGTATAGGGCAGTGATGGTTAACCTTTTTGGTGCCGAGTGCCCAAAGCACTCGCATGTGTGCGCGAATGCACGCACGCGTGCCCAACCCCCCAAATGTAATGCGAGTGACCCCCGCGCATGTGCCCCACCCTCCGTGCCCCATTTTGGCTTCCAGGTTGGTGCAGGAGGCTTTCCAGGCCCAAAATGGGGTGCAGGGGGCTGTGAGAGCCCCCCGTGCCCCGTTTTGGGCCTGGAAAGCCTGCACCAACCTGCCCCCCCGTACATGCACCCACCCCCCGTGCATGCACAGCAGAGACCCAAAGACCTGTTGGCTGGCGGGAGGCACCACATATGTGCGGTGGAGCTGGACTGAGGTGATTGCTGGCGTCCTGCAGAGCGGGCTCTGCTTGCCACCCATGGTATGCGTGCCATAGGTTCGCCATCATGGGTATAGGGTCTCCAGTTTGTACAGGGGGTTGGACTAGAAGACCTTCAAAGTCCCTTCCAACTCTGTTATTCTGTTATATATTATAGTGCAGTTCTTTAAATCTTTTTTGGTGTGCCCAGTTGAGGGTGGGATATAATAGGTAGGATTCAGTGCTTATCTTTGCAGAAAGCTGTGTGAGGTGAAATCAGAACTGCTACCTAGATATGTGAAGTCACAGAATAAAGTTAGAAAACCACCTTTTGTTCCTGTTGATAATCAGATTTTCATTTGCTATACATGAAATATTGTAAATTATAAACTAAACTATTAGTTAACCATCGTAAATTAATAATAATATAAATCTAGATCAGTGTGTATTTATTTAAAAAGAAAGACTGACTTGGTCAGAAAATTATTAAACTCTTTTTGTAAAATTAACTCAGTTTCCCTATGGATATGCTCTTTGAATATATTGAAAGCCTTTGATTGTGTGAACGTATTTCAGTAAAAAATAAATTAGTCTTTTCCATTTTGTGTTTATACAATCTTCTTTTTTTCCCCATTGATGCAGAACTTTCTAATCCTTGATGAAATTTCTCAGTTTGGACCACAACTCAGAAGTAATATTGAAAGTCCTTTCCTTAACGTACACGATTTGACTTGCGCCTGGGACAAGGTAACTCACCTTTATTCTGAACAGCAATACAGAATTGGTCCATTTTTGCAGCCCCAGCTAAAGGATGCAAAATTTGGAGATAGTGATGGCTATCTCTGGACAAGCAGCAGTTGTTTCCCCTCTCAGGTTGTTGTTAAAAGTGCTTTTCTCCCCACTTCCAAATAAAACACATTCAGTAATACAATGAAAAATGTTGCTTTCATAACCAATATGACCTATAGCAGGTGGAATGGGACTTTTCGGCTCAAACTTTTGGTGTTGCCTGTTTCTCCACCAGGGTTTCGCCTCTGCGTTATTACGCCTTGGCACTTTGGGCCATGGCCCCTCCATCCCCGTCCCTTCGCCATGGCCCATTCATCACAGTATAGTTCGTGTTGGGCTTTTGGGTGTAGAGGACAGTTCGAAGCCAGCCAATTGGTGCAGGGGCTCAGGGTCTTTGGGATCCAAGCACAAAAGACAAGGGGAGGGGGCAGTAGAGTGCGAGGGATCCAACAGGCGGGGTTCCCAGACGTTATTATAACTAGACGTAGATTCAGGCTGGAAGGGACCCCGGACATCTTCTAGTCCAATCCCCTGCTCTAGCAGGAGACCTTATATTATCTGAGTTATTTTGGTGCCTCTAACAGCGAGGAAAATTCCCAGAAAAGGGAAGGAGTTTACTAGGACAAGGCTAAAGAGCCTCAGGCGCTTGTTAGGAGAAGGAAGGGGAGGGGTGGAAACTCCCCTGTACCTGATCCTGCCTCCCTGACACCGAGAAGGGGGGGGGAGGAGAGAGAAAGAAAAAGAGAAAGAAAGGAAAGAGATTAGATTGATAAGGCTAATGAGGAGTATTCTATCCTTTTTGCAGGAAGACACAAATCTAATTAGGAAGCCAGGATGTTATTTTATGACGTTTCTGACTGTATAAAAAGGGGTTACACCTTCTCTGAAGTGTAGCCTCCATTTAAGTTTCTTGTTTGGCATTTATGAGCTTAAATGTATTATTATTGGACCTTATAGATGGAAATGAAGAGGACTGAGGAGCAATACTAATTCCAATCGCTTTTCCTTTTCTCTTTCTCTCCTCACATTCCTTTCCCTAAACATCGCTGGGAGGGCTAGAGCCCCAGGTCAGGGTGGACGGTCTTTCCCTGGAATTCAACGGGGAGCTTGAAAGGAACGTGAAAGTTCCATTTTATTAGAGATGTCATATTGGCACATCTGGGAAAACTCAAATCTGAAAGCTTCCAGGTTTTCCCACCCAAAGGAAAGTTCAAGTCCCTGCCCAACACCCCCATGTCCATCACATGGTCCAATCCAAACACCGTCCCAACTGGAGATGCCTCCCAGTTCCAGCCTTGATGTCAAGGGCAAGATGTCCTTGACTCTCTGAGAAAGGAATGTTATTATGACTATATATCACCTTGACTCCATACAACCACACCTCCCAGTTTCCTCACAGTAGTAAATGTGGCAGGCCAGGAAGATCCAATGAAAAAGATGGCTTCCAGGCCTGACACCTTGTATACTGAGGTTCAGTCAGACGTTCCTTTTAAGATCCCTGTGATGCAAGCTTACCTTTTACAAAGCACATATTACGTTGATAGTTTTTTTTTCTGTTTTCTTTTTCTGACAACCATGTTCCAGATTGTATAATTATATATAAGTTACATTTGGCAGTTGGCTGAAAGTGACATGCTTCTGTTGAAGTCAATGCAAGGTCAAAATGAGGGAAAACCTTGATTGTATAACTTTAAACAGAAAGTTGGCTTTAAACAGAAAGTTTAAAGTCCTTAGAAGCAGTAAAAAAAGGAATAAAGTGAGCTATTTTCGCCACCTTGTGGAGATTAAAGCATAAAGTTTAAGAAGGCCAGTGGCCCGTTATTTCTGTCTGACATCATGGTGGAACAGTATTTTAGAAACAATGGATTATGTTTAATACGAACCTTTACTAGAAACTTGATTATTGCTTTAAATCCAATAATGTTTAACGTTTAGTAACATTCAAGGTACCTGGATCAAATAAAAGATGTCGAGAAATCAATATAATGGCAATAGAATGGTAATTGTTTCTTATTTCTGAACATGAATAACATTTTCTCATGCTGATTTCTTGCTGCTTATATTACTTTATGGTCTGAATAAAATTGATATTATTTCTAATTTTTCTTTGGGGTTTTCTTGTTTACAAGAGAATTAGGTATGAATTAAGTATATTATCAGGTAATATGGGTGCATGTGGTTAAGGCTTGTGTCTGTTTATTTTATTTATTTATTTTGTCAAGCATGTATTAGATAACATATAAGTATAAACATGATTATTAATACATGAAATGGATACGAATAAAAGGGGACATTAGAACAGGGATGGTAGGCATGTTGGTGCGCTTATGCACGCCCCTTACAGACCCCTTAGGAATGGGGTGAGGTCGATAGTAGGCAGTCTAAGGTTGTCTTATCTATCTTGCAAGAAGTAATTTTAATCAGACCATAAGGGAAAAGACCTATTCATTTTATAAACAATTATTAGTTTCATATCTATAAGGAATGTATATGCCATCTTGCATTTTTTAATCCCATGTGATATTTCACAGATAATTATTCTTTGGATTTTGATAGATGGGAGTGATTAGACCTTACACTTGGGGAAAGAGTAATACTCTTAAATCAGATTATTGTCTAAAATGTTATAAATTTCGTGGGGAATTCCTATAAATGTAGTCACCAGGAACCAAGATTGATGGAAGGCATAAAACAATGAATAGAGTCAATGAATGTATTTTTGTTTAGTTTTCTTCAGTGTTCTTTTATTTTTTTTCATAAACATGTATATTGCTTTATTTGTATTCAGTTAATGAAAGCAAATAAATAAATGCATAAATAATACAGTGAAACCAAATTAATTTCTTCCCAAATGAATAGACCATGGAAATGGCAACACTTCAAGACATTTCATTTACTGTCAAACCAGGAGAATTACTCACTGTGATTGGTCCCGTGGGAGCGGGAAAGGCAAGTTTTGATTTTTTTATTAGTATGTTGTCCCTTGGATGTTCATTCTGAAGCATTTGAAAACAGACATTTTGTCCCTGTTCACTCTCTGGGTTTCAATCTGTTGAGATCCAAACTTGTAGAATAGAATAGAATAGAATAGAATTTTTTATTGGCCAAGTGTGATTGGACACACAAGGAATTTGTCTTGGTGCATACGCTCTCAGTGTACATAAAAGAAAAGATACGTTCATCAAGAAACATAAGGTACAACACTTAATGATAGTCATAGGGTACAAATAAGCAATCAGGAAACAATATCAATATAAATCATAAGGATACAAGCAACAAAATTACAGTCATGCAGTCATAAGTGGAAGGAGATGGGTGGTGGGAAGGATGAGAAGATTAATAGTAGTGCAGACTTAGTAAATAGTATGACAGTGTTGAGGGAATTATTTGTTTAGCAGAGTGATGGCATTCGGGAAAAAACTGTTCTTGTGTCTAGTTGTTCTGGTGTACAGGGCTCTATAGTGTCGTTTTGAGGGTAGGAGTTGAAACCATGAACACCAACTAGCAATTAGAAGACATGATGAAAACTTAATTTCACAAAATATAGACAGACTTGTCCAGGATGTGAGGGGTCTGTAAATATTTTCACAGCCCTCTTTTTCTATAGAGTGAGTAGGATGAGGTAACACTGGGCTTTGTCAGAACTGACCAATACTGACCTTCCCATTATCAGGTAATATGGGTGGGTGTGTTTAAGGCTCATCTCTGTCTTATCTATCTTGCTAAAAAGTAATATGGGGCAGAGGGACGTATCCAGGATGGCTTGTGGAAGTTACAGTCTCTTGGCTCACCTAGTTAGGTAAGTTTGCAACTTAGAATGAAGGAAAATAAACGGTAAAGAACATGAATAAGTGAAAGAAATAGGAGAAGGAAAAACAGCGTACCTATACCTGTGCAACAAATAGAAAAGGAAAGAATGTAATAGATGTGACTGAAGCTAGCCCCCTCTTGTGAAATTGAGCTGGGTTAAGGAATGGATTCAGAAGACGGAATATGAGTCAGTGGTGAAATTCAATTTTTTTACCACTGGTTCTGTGGGCGTGGCTTGGTTGGCATGGTGTGGCTTGGTGGGTGTGGCAGGGGAAGGATACTGCAAAATCTCCATTTCCACCCCACTCCAGGGGAAGGATATTGCAAAATCCTCATTCCCTCCCCACTCCTGGGGGAAGGATATTGCAAAATCTCCATTCCCACCCCATTCTGGGACCAGCCAGAGGCGGTATTTGCCGGTTCTCTGAACTACTCAACATTTCCGCTACCGGTTCTCCAGAACCTATCAGAGCCTGCTGGATTTCACCGCTGATATGAGTTAAGCATCAGTCTATTCATGAATTCGCAACGAGCAGATATGAATCTTCATTCAGACTTTTGGCAAAGCATGACTGAAGCCACTCTTTCCTCTTTTTCTTTGTTCCTGTCTGGATTGTGTTTCTCTGTCACTTTTGTTTCTTATTGCTTTGTGGTTTTTTTTCTTTTTAAAAGTTTTTAACAATTAGCAAATTGCCCAGTGTCACTGAGAGTTGGGTAGCATATACAGGGTACCCTTAATTAATTACCCTGTTTCCCCCAAAATAAGACGTCCCCTGATAATAAGCCCAATCGGGCTTTTGAGTGCATGGCAATAAGCCAAGCGCTTATTTCAGGGTTCAAAAAAAAATATAAGACAGGGTCTTATTTTGGGGAAAACATGGTATTATTCATTTTGAATAAAAAATCATTATGGACCTCATTGTTCATGATTAAAATATGAAAGAATTGGTGAAGAATACATAGTGATGAGACTTTCTGTCATTTTTTGTGGTGTGGAGTAGATTTGGGGAAAATGTGGGCGTGGAATCAAGGAAGAGAAAGAAGCTAAACTGGAAGTAATGTAATTAAAAGATGAATGGTTTTGCTTCCTGATACAAAGAGACATGTAGCATGAATGGGTGCAAAGCTACTGAGGCTTTAACTTTAATGTTTAGTTTACCTGCTTTGGCAGAGTTTTGTTTGAAAGTTTTCTGCGAACAAAACTTGGGAAATGAACTCCTGCTTTGTGCCAGTGAGTGAATGTACAAGGCAGATTTGTTTTTCTAGCCTGCAAATCATTAAAAAAAAACTATGAATCTGAGAAAAATTTTGATTTAGAGAAAGCATGTGATAGAGAATTTGTTGTTGTTAGTTGCGAAGTCGTGTCTGACCCATTGCAACCCCCATGGACAACGTTTCTCCAGGCCTTCCTGTCCTCTATCATCCTCTGGAGTCCATTTAAGTTCACGCCTACTGCTTCAGTGACTCCATCCAGCCACCTCGTTCTCTGTCGTCCGTTTCTTCTTTTGCCCTCCATCTTTCCCAACATTAGGCTCTTCTCCAGTGAATCCTTCCTTCTCATTAGGTGGCCAAAGTATTTGAGTTTCATCTTCAGGTGATAGAGAATAGGCTTGATCAATGGAATATTTTGTGTGGATATGGAGTGTTATTGCATGTGGTTGGTAACTGAATGTGGCAACAGCAGTCTATTGTTAGTGAATTCAAATAATGTGGAAGAAATAAGACAAAGATGTCCCTTTGATTATTTAAAGAATCTATGAATAAATGTATAAGAAATACTCATGATAATGATAGAGGTCTGATGTTTTGATTAAAATCAGGGAATATGCAAATAGAACAAATAGCTGCATTTTTAGAACTTTGGTAGAAGTTCTAACGCAACGCATTGTAAGCCACCCTGAGTCTCCGGAGAAGGGCGGCATATAAATATAAATAAATAAAAAAAATTACTAAACATTGGAAATTGGATTGGAAACCATTTGTCTGGAATGTCAGGGAGGTGGACTAGAAGTCCTCCAAGGTCCCTTTCAATCTCTGTTTTTCTGTGATTCTATAAGGGATGGATGTTAAGATACAAACATGTGGAAGTGAGTGGTACTTACAAAGCTAGTAACACATGATCAGTTGCAACGAATGAATGTTTTTTGGAAGAAATGAAAATAGCTGTGCATAAGTGTGTGCTTCTGCCCTCTTAGTTATAAGAAAGTGAGAGCTGAATGGCGAAAGAAATATAAAAGTAAATTAAGTGCTGTGAAATCTGCATATGGGGTAATGTAAGAAGAGAGAGGATTGAGAGTAGAATCAAGAACCATATGGTATCACATTAGTTTGTTCTGTGAATTATTCAAGACCTGCCTTTTCTCCTAGGTGTTGAGTATAGAGTGACTTTGGAGTGCCTTTTAGGGGTTTAGAAAATTTGTTTTACTTTGGTTTTATTTGTTTTTTGTATTTTGCTCTTCTGGACACTTGAATTCTTTTTTTAAAAAAAAATGTTGTAAGTTGCCCAGAGTCAGCTGAAAGTTGGACTGCTTCTAAATTAAACAATAAACACCCGGGATTCAAAATGAATGGGTGATGAAAGAACGTTGTGATTGAATACAAAAGTGAAGGATCAATATACATATGTTGAAATGGTTTGGTCATAACAAATAGAAACAGACTGAATATACGAAGGGTGAGTGCATGGCCTAAGAAAGGAAAGAGCAACCAAACTCTGGTTGGATGGAGTCAAAAAAAGGGACTTGAATAATTTAAAAGGATAAAATATTGTTGAAGGACATCAGGACAGGAGAACTAAAGATGGTTTACAGGAATAGAAAGGTATAGAGTAATGAATTGTTTGATACATACTAGATCACTTCCATTTCCTTCTCTTAAGTTTTTAAAAATCCCCATTATATTTGCTAATTAATTCAAGAGTGGAATCCAATAAATAAGCCATAACAGAGTAGCTAAAAAGCAGCTATGAGGCAATTTCTTTTTTTAAAAATGTTTTTGAAATTTTTGCTGTAACAAATATTTGTCTGTATTACAGCTATTGTGTTATCAAATGCTTTTCACTATCCATATATGAATATCCTTTTTTATTTTATCCTAAAGCCCATTTTGGCATAAAGTACCAGAATGGGTTAGCTGACCAGATACAAATAAAACAATTAGCCAACTCCAATTAGGCTCACATAGAAATTAGTATTAGCTACTTTAAAAAAAAAAAAAAGATTTATATGCCGCCCTTCTCCGGAGACTCAGGGCGGTTTACAGTGCGTTAAGCAATAGCCTTCATACTTTTGTACATTTATACAAAGTCAGCTTATTGCCCCCACAATAAGGGGGGATAATAAAATATTAATCCCATATTGCATCTATTGAGCCATGGTGGCGCAGTGGTTAGAGTGCAGTATTGCAGGCTACTTCTGCTGCCTGCAATTTGGCAGTTCAAATCTCACCAGGCTCAAGGTTGACTCAGCCTTCCATCCTTCTGAGGTGGGTAAAATGAGGACCCAAATTCTTGGGGGCAATATGCTGACTCTGTAAACCGCTTAGAGAGGGCTGTAAAGGACTGTAAAATGGTATATAAGTCTAATTGCTATTGCTATTGCAGATATGGAAGGAGAATAAGATGACACAACGAGGAAACCAAGGGGACCTTTAGTTCTAGTTATACTAATGAATTGTGCTTACATGTAAAAAGAATGGAAAGTCTTAGGTGTGTTGTGGACGTCAGTACTTATAATTTTAATCTGTTTCCCCCTCCCCCCCACCTATGCTTCTAGTCTTCACTCTTGAGTGCTGTCCTGGGTGAGCTGTCTACAATCAAAGGTTTTATGGATGTTCAAGGAAAAATAGCTTATGTTTCTCAGCAACCCTGCGTGTTTTCTGGCACAGTAAGAAATAACATACTCTTTGGAAAAGAATATCGAAAGGAAAAATATGAGAAGGTTTTAAGAGTCTGTGCTCTTAAAAAAGTAAGTTCTACACCTTTAAACTTATTTTGAGTTGAACATCTTGTTTTTCATTTTTTGACAATGAAAATTGGCAAAGCATTATGCATGAAAAATTACAGGGTCCTCGTGGAAGCCTCATTGCCTTTGGATTCCCAAAAACCAGCCCAACATCCAAAATAAAACAATGTTTTAAGAATTGATAAAATGCTAGTGAAATATAGGACATCATGCATTGTGCAAAATAGCTCCATGTTTAACTGTAATTTAAGTTGGCTGGATCCATAAATAATTATGTAGACAAGGTCTTTTTGGGATGAGGCCCCATTTAATTTTAAATGAGGGGTCAGGGCAGCACTCTTAAAGGAGCTGAACGGAGAACATCATGAAATTGACTTGATTTAATTTAATTTAAATTAAATTTAATGAAATGTAATGACTCATAATATATATGTGTTTACTAGGTTTTTCCCCATTGCTGTATTAAAATTTTCAATTTGGGGATAATTTTGTGGGTTGTGGTTGTATACCCTGCGGTAATACTTCAAGATTTATTTATATCCCATTTAAAAGGCATAAAATAAATCCTAGGAGAAAATAATTCAGGTTAGAACATCGTTCACATTCCCTACTTGTGAGAGTGAAGACAGAAATTACAATGGATATGTTGTTCCTAAAAATGCCATTGGCTTCTAAAGCTGGCATTGTGTTTCAGAGAATGTCCTACAGAACATTTCAACTTTGTCTTTGATTTGGCAGGTGTGGTCTAGGACATTAAAATAGATTGCCAACAGACAGATAATTTTGTTTGGCAACTTGAAAAATACTATGCACCAAATCCAGGACATGGCATTTGATGATGCCACTGTCAGGCTGAAGATGGATGAAAAGCAGACAGTTTAAAACCTTTTGCAAAACACATTTTCTAAAAATGCAGTTGGTCCCTTCTTTAATAATCTTGTTTTGCCTTATGAAAACTGCCCATCATTTCCTAAAATTCATATTTAATTTGTAGTGGTTTATAAATTGTATAAACACACTTCTTCGGAGAGTGAAAATCTTACCAAGCAATTCTGATTAATGAGTTCTCCTTTTGAACAGAATGTATGCATATGAATAATATTTACGATGGTTCTCAAATCATTAAAATGACAAATGCAAACATTTTTATTTGAATAATACTCTGTTATTGATAGGATATTGAGCAGCTGGAAGATGGAGACCTAACAATGGTTGGAGACAGAGGAGCTACTTTGAGCGGTGGACAAAAAGCCAGGATTAATCTTGCTAGGTAAAGTGGACTTGAATTTTATGAGACCATCATGAACCTGCAGATATCAATTACCGTATATACTCGAGTATAAGCCGACCTGAATATAAGCCGAGGAACCTAATTTTACCACAAAAAACCTGGGAAAACTTTTTGACTCGAGTATAAGCCTAGGATGGGAAATGCAACAGCTACTGGTAAATTTCAAAATAAAAATAGATACCAATAAAATTACATTAATTGAGGCATCAGTAGGTTAAATGTTTTTGAATATTTATTTCAAAGAAAAACAGTAAACTAGCTCTGTAAGTGCATAGTGTAAACTACACTATAACTAAATTACACAAGAGAATGTAGTATATATATCAAAAACAATTCAATAACAATTTAATCTGATACATTGGGTTAAGTGATGTAGGGCTTGATCTAATTTCAGGCAAGTTCAAGCCTCTGTTAAGAGATACCTGCATTCTCTCTCTCTCTCTCTCTCCCTCTCTCCCCCTTTCTTTTTTTTCCTCTTTCTTTCTTTCTTTCTTTCTTTCTTTGTCTCTTCCTTTCTTCTCTTTCTTTTTGGCCTTAGCAAGCCTCCCTGCAGCCCCTGGAAGCCAAAACGGGACATGGGGAGGCGCCGCACCCCCCCATGCCCCATTTGGCCTTAGCAAGCCTCCCTGCAGCCCCTGGAAGCCAAAACGGGTTGCAGGAAAAAAGGTATTTTTTCCCCTCACTCAAATATAAGCCGAGGGAGGCTTTTTTCAAAATTAAAAATGTGCTGAAAAACTAGGCTTATACTCGAGTATATACAGTAAATACCCAATGCATTTGGTGAAACTAAAATCTAAATTATGTACATTTCAAGGTCACCTGTAAACATTTAAAATTGCATCAGTTAGTGATAACAAAGTAATGACAGAAATCAAACTGTTGAAATCAAAGTCCTAACACCAAACAATGCTACATATTACAGGTAGTCCTCAACTTACAACAGTTCATTTAGCGACCATTCAAAGTTACGACGAGACTGAAAAAAGTGACATTTTTCACAGTTACAACTTTTGTAGCATCCCCATGACCACGTGATCAAAATTTAGATGGTGGCAATTGGTTCATACTTACAACCATTGCAGTGTCCTGTGAGGTCATGTGAGCTGATTGCTTTTGCAGCCTTTTGACAAGCAAAGTCAATGGGGAAGTCCAATTCACTTAACAACCGGGTCACTAACTTATTAACTGCAGCGATTCACTTAACAACTGTGGCCAGAAAGGTCCTAAAATAGGGCAAAACTCACTTAACAAATGTCTCACCTAACAACTGAAATTTTGGGCTCAGTTGTGATTGTAAGTCGAGGACTACCTGTAGTGATTTAGACATCTGCAAAAAGAGACATTTTAATATGCCTTTATAAAAGCCAGCATGGTAGCTAGTATGGAGCAGGGGTGAAATCCAGCAGGCTCTGACAGGTTCTGGAGAACTGGTACCAGAAATTTTGAGTAGTTTGGAGAACTGGCAAATACCACCTCTGGCTGGTCCCAGAGTGGGGTGGGAAGGAAGGTTTTGCAATATCCTTCCCCCAGGAGTGGGGAAGGAATGGGGATTTTGCAGTAACCTTCCCCTGGAGTGGAGTGGGAATGGAGATTTTGCAGTATCCTCTCTCTGCCACCCCCACCAAGCCACGCCCACCAAGCCAACTAAGCCACGCCCACAGAACCAGTAGTAAAAAAAATTGGATTTCACCACTGGTATGGAGTTCTATTTTCCCTTATTCTCCACAAAATACAAATACTATTATGGCTTTAGTGAAAGAGATGATCTTCAAAGTGAAATAAGTGATCTTTCAGGTGATCAGATGTTGGATGTTTATAGGACTTTGAATTAGAAATTGATAGCTAATGGAGAGGTTTCACAGTGGGTGATGAGTTGGAAGTGTTGTTCTGCCCTTTAAACTAGAAGGCATATTTTTTCTGGATTCAGCTTCCAGACATCCAAGTGCTTAGTACAAATTTTGCAACCTTTTGACAAGCAAAGTCAATGGTTCACTTAACAACCGGGTTACTAACTTACTAACCGCAGTGATTCACTTAACAGCTGTGGCAAGAATGGTAGTAAAAATGGGGCAAACATTGCTTAACAATGATCGTGTGATCATGCCACTTAACAACAATAATTCTGATGTGATTCAGGATTTTATGAATATTGTATTTCTTATTTTATCTACCCTCATTTGTTTTTGAATGTGATTGTCTAAAGTTAAAATGGAAGATTGGCATTTAAATTTTTTTTTTTTAAAAAATCATCTTAAAGCCATAACAATCAGGAAATGACATTATCACATTTATTTCTGATTTGTAATCTTTTTCTTACTCATACATAAGGCCATTGGTTGTAGGATTCTCTGGCCAGAAGCTTCCATGCTGCCACTCTAACTCAGCGGGGCCCAACGTTTCCAGTTTGGTGGCCCGGCCTGGAGTGGGGAGGAGGGGCATGTGTGTGGCAGGCACAGTGGCTAAGACGCTGAGCTTGTTGATCAAAAGGTCGGCAGTTCAGCGGTTCGAATCCCTAGTGCTGCGTAACGGAGTGAGCTCCCGTTACTTGTCCCAGCTTCTGCCAACCTAGCAGTTCGAAAGCACGTAAAAAATGCAAGTAGAAAAATAGGGATCACCTTTGGTGGGAAAGTAACAACATTCCATGCACCTTTGGGGTTTAGTCATGCCAGCCACATGACCACAGAGACGTCTTCGGACAGCGCTGGCTCTTCGGCTTTGAAACGGAGATGAGCACCACCCCCTAGAGTCGGGAATGACTAGTGCATATGTGCGAGAGGAACCTTTACCTTTACCTTAATTGTTCCTTACTTGTCTGTTTTTTAGAGCTGTGTACCAGGATGCCGACATCTATCTTTTGGATGATCCATTAAGTGCAGTGGATGCAGAAGTGAGCAGGCATTTGTTTGAAAAGTATGTAACAACCACAGTGAACTTTTTAAACATTTACGTTTCTCTTCAGTGGTTCTCCTTTCTTATTCTGTAAATGGAAACAAGGTTAACTTGAAACATTTAAAGACCCTCAGTGGGTTTCGTGGCCTGGTGAACATATTATTGCTCCTATATCTTATTCTAACGATAGAAAATCAGAATCATTTATGTAAACATTTCAAAAATATTGGGAGAAGTGGGCTCAGTATTTCTGTCATAAGAACAACAGCTGACGTGATTATAAAGGGATGTTTTTGTTGAATAATAATATTTTTGAGTTAAGAGTTATATTTCCCAATTAAAGAGTACAACCCTATGTTTATTTGGAACTATCGCTGAACTCAGTAAAATCTTATCCAATGCTAACTGCCTCCTTCATTGATTAATTCATTGATTAATTAGTATTAATTAGTATATGGTCTCCTACTTGAGGTTGGACTAGAAGACCTCCAAGGGCCCTTCCTACTCTGTTATTCTGAATCATAAATGGTAGCTAAAGCAATTAGCTAACAAGAATATATACTTACATACAATTGCACATTATGGGCTTTTGGTCTGATTTTTTTTGAGTGAGAGGAAAGAAATATTCCTAAAGTAGCAGTTTTGATTGTAGATTATTGTTGTTTTCCATGTACCTCAAAAAATCACAGGGCTTTTATGGTGATGTTTTGTGATATTGATTAATGGTGATTTCTTCTTGAAATTGTAGCATTTCTTAATTTATTTATTATTTATTATTTATTTATTAGTTCAATTTATATGCCGCCCTTCTCCGAAAACTCAGGATGGCTTACAATGCACTTATAGCAATAGCCTTCATTCTTTTGTATATACCTGCTTATTAGGGTTACAAAGTCAGCTTATTGCCCCCACAATCCGGGTCCTCAATTTACCTACCTCGGAAGGATGGAAGGCTGAGTCAACCTTGAGCCTGGTGAGATTTGAACTTGCAGGCAGCTGGCAGTTAAGTGCTACATAACAGCACTTAGTCCGCTGTACCACCAAGGCTCTTTTTAATGCTCCTTTATAGTACTTCATCCTCTTCCCATATACTGTTTGTACTTAAGTGTTAGATAATAGTTATTCTTACATATGATAAAGCTGGAATTGATATATTAGTATCCAGTCTTATCTATGTGGATGACAGAATGTTAATTTTACAGATTCTGATTTGCTTGCGTTGTCACGTCATCACCACGTGACGTATTGTGACTTTCCCCCCCTTCGCTAAACCGGGTGTGGGTGTGGCCAACACGTGACACATCTGGCCTGCGGGCTGCGAGTTTGACACCTCTGGTTTAAGAAAAGCACTGCAAATTTTGGCCAATTATTTCATTTCTAAAGCTCTGGAAGTCAGTCACAAGTCCATAGTGATGGCCTTTGCAAAACATCCTAAAACAGTGGCCCCCAAGCTTTTGGGTGCCAGGGACGGTTCTGTGGGGAGAGGTTTTTCCGTAGACTGGAGGGGACGTGGTTTCATGTGCTGCCTGCATCCTACAAATAGGGCTTTGCTTGTTTGCACGGCCCAATTTCTGGCATGCTGTGGCCCGGTGCTGGTCCACAGACCGGGGTTTAGGGACCCCTTTTCTAAAAGACATATTTGGATTTTAAATGATTTAAATTTGTTTGGAAAGGTTAAATTGTTTAAATAATGAGGCATTGTTTTTCATCTCATGACCTCATGCAGAATCTGATAAAGATAATTGCTTTTATATTTTATTTATAAGAATCTGGAAGGTTTTTCTTAATACTGATCTAGACATAAGCTTTGATATCTTTTCAGATATCAAGTTGTGCCTTTAATTGAATATTAATCTTTAAAATCCTCAGTTTCAATGTATATATTTGAATCCAAAATTTTTAGCATAGTTAGTTATTTATCCTACTTAGCAACTGTCCATCTCACTCGCAGAACAACTTTTTAATGTGTCCGCTGGGCATGCTAAATGGTCCCTTCATGTTGTTTACATTTCCAGCTTATATCAGAGGTGCTTTTATATATTCTGGACAATTTCTCTGGTGTCATATACCAACAATACATAATTTTCCATGTGCCATTTTTATATCAGTTTTCCCGTTCTGTATTCTGACAGAAGAAGGCAATTCAGAGTTCAGCAGTTTTATGCAGCATAATACGCATGCTGAGAGAAAAGAAAATAATAGAAGAATTGTCCAAGGAAGGAAACCCCCTACAGCAGCGGTTCTTAATCTTTTCTGCATCACTGACCCTCTTTAGATACTTTTTGTGGCCACAGACCATGGCCATGGACCCCCCTCAAGTCTTAAGATTTAAACTGTTGTGGCCCGCCAGCTGCCAGCAGAGCTGGTGACAGACTCAAACAGTGAGGCGGTTGGGGAGGAACATGGGCCAGTCCTAGAGTCTGGGGAAGGCTCTGATGACTGCTCTGTGCTGGAGGCAGAGATGGGGCCAGGGCCATCCGACAGTTATCAGCTGTCTTCGGAGTCGGATATCAGTGGGACAGAAGAATAGCTGGAGCCTGTTGCCGATGTGCACATGTGCAGAGCTGCCAGGAGAAGGGAACAGCTAAGGAACAAGGGTTGACTCGGGAGTAAAGGCACAGGTGGACAGTGAATGGCCCCTCCCACAGGGAATAAAGAGGAGTGAAGGGGAGGGGAGTTTGCAGGAGACAATTAGTTCATTTCATTAGGGTGAAGATCTATTCCTGACTTCTTGCCAAGTAATTGCTGCTACAACGTGGCGTTTGGAAGATATCAGCCTGGCCATTCTCCAAGCCTGATAAAGGTCTGTAGTTGTGAAATCTCATGAAAGACTGTTTGTCGGGACTTTGCTGAAGAGGAATTCCCTTTAATCTAAATAAAAGAGATTTTATCAGGACAAGGAGTCTGCTTCATGATCTTGGGAGGCCTAGGTCAGAACAAAATCATAACATTTCTTCAGGCCTTTGTGGATCCATTGTGATGACATCACTGCCGCCCAGGGGTCTGTGGACCACAGGTTGAGAACCACTGCCCTACAGTATTGTTGAGTATATCTATTGGCTCTAGTGACCAACAGAAATGAGAAGATGCAGCAGGCTGTGAGCCCAGAAGGGGATCTCCCAACATAATCTTGCAATATAGTTTCTGTTCTATTGTCTCTTCTCTCTACCCAAACAAGATTTGTGTGCATGTATAGGAATAATATATATTGCAGTTCTGTGGTCATGCCATGTTTGAGACATAGGTTTATAAATTAATCTTTTTTTTTACATAGGACTGAAAATTATCATTGAGAAGATGTGTATGCTATGAATTAACAGTTGCAACAATAGTTATTCCGGTGGCATGATTCAGAGTCCTTTGTGAGATGTGATTACTTTTTAATTAGATTTCCGCTGTTGAAATCATCCAATTCTGGAACATGATCAAATATTAATGGTTAGATAAGTTAGGTAAAATTATATTATCTTGAGAATAACCCCCAATTTCTGCTTTTACTGTCTCTTGGTCTCTTTTGCCATACATTTTGTTTATTATTAAATTTTATATTGCCAACTATTGTTGGATCACATCAAGGAGGACATGAAATCAGTGGTGGATTCAAGTAATTTAACAACTGGTTCTCTGCCCTAATGATTTCTTCTAACAACCAGTTTGCCAAACTGCTCAGAAAGTTAACAACCGGTTCTCCCGAAGTGGTGCGAACTGGCTGAATCCCACCACTTTATGAAATGCATGAGTATCACCCCTGAAGAAGGCAGCTTTTCTGATAAGGAGACCCTGCCATAGTGCGGGAATAATACTAAGAAGAAGATTCCCTATTGTAGCTTCAAGACCATTTACAATAAAAATGTATTATATCAGTGCCAGGGAAGGGGAGCAATTATGAAATTAATTATTTTTATTTAGCTTTTTGTAAACTGAGTTATATCATTTGCAAAACATGTTATGGTCGCTGGATTTAGGACCATATTCTTGATTTTTTAAGAAGCAAAGTAAGTTGGTAGTGATTGAAGAGAAACCTTCGTGCATAAATGTTAAGAATTTGCTGTAATTGATACAATACATTATTGTACCATACTTGTGACTTTCTTATTTTTAAAATACCTGTTAGCTTCTAACATTAAAAAACCAGCCTTTTTAATTTGGTATGTAGAGTATAGTGTGTTCATTTTTCAGGGATTAATGTGACATTTTTATTATTATTTTATTACACTTTAAAGCAAGTTTTTATAGCAAAATTTAATGTCTGTTAATATTCAGCTATTAATTTTTATTCAGGGTCTACCTTGTGCTGAAAGACACAAAAAATAGCTTTGTGTAATATAATATCTCAGAGTGACACTGTCAATCATATATTTCGATTTGAATCAGATGTTCCTGTGGCTATAAGAAGTTTCCACTATGATCTAGAATGCAGATGTAACTTTTCAGGCAAATTGGTTCAGTTAAACTCTGTCATGGATGTCACACTTAATATTGTATAAGTTTCCATTGCAAATGTACATTGGAGTATATGTAAATACTGCTGAAATCTAAAAAACCCAAGATAAAAAATTAGACTCGTGAGGGGCTATGGCGGCTCATGTGGTAAGATGCTGGGTCTGCACGCCGCTAAGGTCAACAGCTTGGTGGCTTGATTCCCGTGAACGAATAAACTGCAAGGGACAAGAAAGGAGCCTCCCCCAATTGCCTACCGGAATTCAGGCGTAAATATAACACCGCCTGAAAAAATTCCTTTCACAGAGGCAGCCAGTCACCACTGTGATCCCTGGCTAACACGTGCCATACGGTAAATAAATAAAACAAGAGCTGTGAGACAACTACAGTTGTGACAATGTGAATGAAGCACTTCTCTTCAAAGAAATTAAGCAATTGTGTCCTATGGAAGGCTTGTGGGTTTGTTTCAGGAAACAGAGCTTGACCTCAAGAGAACTTTCTAGAAAGATCTGGTGCCTGGGGTAGTACTCATCTGCTCTTTTCCTCTGTGGTTTAAGGAACAGGGTATAGCAGGAACATTCCATAAACTGTCCAGTAAAATGCTTTGCTAAAATTATATCAATAATTTAGAATATAGAACTCCCTCCTTCTTTCAGTTTCTTCTCCTGTTCAGCATTGTAATGGTTTTCCTAGATTAGAATTTTTCTTGTGAGCAGATATTATTTGAGGCTATCTTTACATTCCATCTTTTTTCCCCCCAACACTGAATATCGGTAAGTAGAACAAGAGCCAGAATTTAGTTTCAAATTAGATACTGATGAATAGTACTGTTTAGTTCTTTCCTAATTATCATATAAAGTGGAGCCTTTAAAAATTACTTTTATAGCAACTTGATCTACTGTTTTTAAGAAGTCAGCATTTCATTCAGTTTCATTTCTTTTGCAGGTGTATTTGTCAGACTTTGCATAAAAAAGTGTGCATTTTAGTGACTCACCAGTTGCAATATTTACGAGCTGCAAGCCAGATCTTAATTTTAAAAGAGGTTGGTGAAAATAAAAATAATCTTTGGAGGGTTGGCAGTGTTTTAGTTTGCTTTCCGTATTCTTAATATTTAAAGTTGGAGTTATAAATAAGCAGAATAGCATGGTCAACCTTGCAGTGTTACAAGTAATGTGTCTACATGGCGTACAAAATTATACATTTATTTTACAGAACTAAATAAATTAAAATGTCATTTTTGAATGATAAAGTCAGGACTTTTTAAACCCCTAGCTAGAAATTAAAAGAAGATAGTGTAAAATATATCTGTTGAAGTTTTCAACAGCTGAAGTGAGATCTGAACTTCCTTCTAGATAGCATGGGAAAAATATGCTTTTTATTTTGACTTTACAGTTGTAAATATAAAATGTTAAAGCTGAAATTTATAAGTATATAAGACATTGAATAGATGTAGGCATCTTGAATCTAGGCTGTTTACGTTCCATGCCTATTCTTTGCTCTTTTAGTCAAAATTAAATGAATTACAAATATAAATGCAAATAAAGTCAATAAAGATCGAACAGACATAATCTAATATCTCCCTTCTTCCTCCGTTCTAATGTCACTAATAAATAAAATATTGTTATGTTGTTTTCAATGTGACATTTATATTTGCGTTGACTGAAGCAGTATAAAAACCTGTGAAAGAAATAAAGTAAATAAATTGACTAGGAAAGATATCCTGTTCGCTATAATTATCTTAGAATAAATTCCAGTTAACAAATTTTAATTGTTCCATATATCCTTATACAAACCAGATATAAGAAAGGATATTATTTCTAATTAGTAGTTAGTTAGTAATTTCTAATTACTAACAAGACTTCTAATAATTATTTTTTAAATAATTTTATAAAAATATTTGCTAATCAAAATTTTGCTATCTTTCAAAAAAAAATTATTCATCTGTTTCCAATATCTAATAACTATCAACTATGCTACCATTAACACATGCCCTATTGACACTTTATTTTTCAATGAGGTGTTCTGATCTATAATAAATTTGGTAATTAATGAGGGCATTATTATAATTATGGAATTTCCTTTAAAAAAAATCCTAAAATTGGGCTATCACATATGCATTGTGGACCCATGACTTTTACCACCTTTCCAACATATGAGATTCACTTCTGTTATACATTTATTCATGATGTTGTATCCCATCTACGAAGGAAAGAACCATTGAAAAAATGCACTCTAGACTTATGTGGTTAAGATGGTATGAAGTTTTTTGATAGGTCAGTTTCCAAAACGATATAATTCCCAAGTTACCCATAAAATTTACTATTAAAAGATAGCACATTTAGAAACCTAACTTTTAATAAAATAGAGTTAATTATCAATAAAATAAAATAAAATTAGATTATTGCATAAGCAAATATTTTAGTTTGGAGAAGTCCACAAAACCTTCCATGGCAGGCTTCTCACTTACCTTTATTTTTCTCCCTAAATCAGTGGTGAAATCCAATTTTTTTTACTACCGGTTTTGTGGGCTTGGTGGATGTGGCAGGGGAAGGATACTGCAAAATCTCCATTCCCACCCCACTCCTGGGGCCAGCCAGAGGTGGTATTTGCCAGTTCTCCGAACTACGCAAAATTTCCGCTACCGGTTCTTTGAACTATGTAAAATTTCCGCTACTGGTTCTCCAGAACCTGTCAGAATCTGCTGGATTTCATCCCTGCCCTAAATTAATATATTGGATGGATGAACAAATGTTGAATGTACTAAAACTACACCAGGGCTTTCTTTATGGAGAAAGTGTAGAAGAATAAATAACAAAGTTCCTGATGGCGCCATTACACGTCATATATTGTTTTAGATCACAAACTCAGTCTGAAGTAGCCTAAGTTAGCTTTAGATTCACCCAATTTTAAATCCTAGCTTCAGTTCTGGCTTACTGAGCATAAAGACTGTCTTCTTTTTTTTTTTTTTTTAAATTAAAAATAGATTGTTATACTTCTCTCCAATTATTACTTAGAAAAAGATTGTGGAGAAGAAATTTGTCAGTTGGGAGGATTGACAAGTAGGATTTTCCAACTGACTTGTATTATATGTCATTTGGGATTAGAGGAAAAAAGCCAGGAAATTAATAGTAACTGATAGGACATCTATTTTTATTGCTGCCTTAATGAGAACAATTTAATCAGTTGCTTCGGGCATCAAGATAAATCCTTGTTTATTAAAAGAGAATACTCTTTTTCTTCTTTCTGCTTACAGCATAGCCAGAGAAGGTCCTGAAAGTTTTATATCTTGTTTTATTTCTCTAATTGCCAGTTATAGTTGCATCCAGACTCTAAAATGTGATAAATTTTAACTATGATTTGTTGAAATGTTCGCTTCAAAACCATGGTTATGAAATATATAACTAAGATGTTCTAGAATTAAGACGATACAAACAACTCAGACTTACAACATCTAGCCAAACAGGGTCGATCTTGAAAGAGCTAAGCAAAGGGTGTAGACTAGACTGGGAAGTTGAAGAAATGTTCTGGAAGAAAGCAACAGTTGAGACACTTCGGTACTATTGCTAAGGAAACAACATGGAGGTGTGGTTGGTTAATCAAAACCAGAAGGGTACATTTCCATCTCCTCATCAGTTTTCAGGAGATGGAGAAAAATACCAAGAGAATGTACGCGTTATTGCTGTATTTCTCACTCCTAGCATGAGAAATCATATTTTTGATTTTCAGTCTGGACTATTACTTAGACAATTGCTCACTTAATCGAGAGAGCCAGTACTGTGTAGCAGTTAGTGGATTTCTGGTACCAAAGAGATCCAGGTTCAGATTTCCTCTTAACTACAGAAGCTGCTTGGTTGAACCATTCTCCCTTAGCCCCACCTGGTTGACAGAAATAATGTTATTGGGGGATGGGGGGAAAGGAGAGAGAACATCTTAAACACCTGCATGAAAGACAGGATATAACTTCAACAAAAAATTGAATAAATAAATGATAATTCATTACAATCGGGGGAATACAGGGAAATATAATACACCGATGACTTAATTAAATGTTAAGAAATATGATACTTTTGGTATGAAATGTCTAAGGTACTCTGTTACTGATCATTAGTAGTAAAATGTTTGGACCCACATTTTAACATCCATCCATTGAAGGGTGCCTCCTGTCCATGAAAGACAAGTGTCTAGAATAAAGGTGTAACTGGTGAAATCTCAGTGTCAGCGGGAGGGATAAGTTTGGTCTATTCATCCATCTGTCTGTAGATCCCACTTCCTTGAAATTTACCTTAATCATTTAAAACAGGTTGCTGGGAAGCATAGACGGTCTCAGAGAAAGGAGGACATTTACTAAAAGATTCTTTTTGGTGGAAGTGGAGCCTGGATTGCAGCTGGCAGTTATCCAAAAAATTACTAGTATAGTTGGCTATTTTACAACCATTCTGCATCTTATAGTCTCTATGTATTTTCTTTCCAGGGTAAGGAGGTAGGGAAAGGTACTTTCTCAGACTTCCTTAAATCTGGAGTAGATTTTGCTTCCCTTTTGAAAAAAGATGAGGATAATGATCAACCACCATCTCCAGGGACACCCAGCCACCAGTTGACTAGGATTCGTACATTTTCTCAGTCTTCCGTGTGGTCCCTGGAGTCTTCGGTTCAGTCACAGAAAGATGGAACTGCTGGATCACCAGCTGTGAGTAAATGACGCGAGTATAAAACAGCCTGAAAGTTGAACAGTGTTTTTATTTGTAGAATAAAAAACTCTTGCTTATTTATTCCAAAATGTGCAAGTTTAAGTATCATATTCCATGATCTTGTGAAATATTTTCCATTGGCATTAACATTTTTGCTGTGAAATATGATACTTAAACTTGCACTTTTTGGCATAAATAGCAAAGAACATTTATACTCTTAAGAGCATACATTTTAATTTCAGGTGCTTAATTTCTTCACATTAACGATTGAGAAGAATGAATGGAAAGTATGAACAAGTTGTCCTTTTCATAATAAGCAGAACATCTTCTGAACTATATCAGATTTAACATTCTGGCACAGAATTTGTTATATGCAAATATGCATAAATAATATGCAATGTAATATGCAAATATGCATACATAATTTGTGATATGTATAAATATGTGGTGTTAATCTAATCAAAATAATAATGAAAAAATAATGTAAAAGAATCCGCTTAAATTATGTAATTGATAGCCCACATCAAAGGTTGATCTTTTAAATTAACCTAGATGCATTATTTCCTCAGATTGGGGAAGGTGGCTAAAGAATTAGAAAATCTGTTTTAGAAACTTATTTTTTTTATAGAATTAGTCTTAACAAAATCCTTTTCCTTAATTTTCACTTCCATTGTATTGTAGATGGGACCACTGCTAACCGCACTGCCAGAAGAAAGTCGATCAGAAGGAAAAATTGGCTTTACCATTTATAAGAAGTACTTTTCTGCTGGTGCAAATTATTTTGTAATTTTTATACTTTTAGTTCTCAATATTTTGGCACAGGTAAGCTTTTTTAGGGATCAAAAAGGAAAATGTTACTGATAATTGTTTATAATACCGTAGTTTAGCACATACCACTTTCCTATTCTGTGTGTATGAAGTGAGGTAGCAAGATTTAATGCATAAAAGAGATATTTTCCTCTTTGAAATAAAGTGATCAGATTGTAAAATGTGCTTGAGATTTATTTACTGTAAGGATGGAGCAGTGATCTATCTGTTCCTTTTCTCACGTAATTTCAAAAGAAAACATTCCATACAATTTGATTATAAAAAGAAAAAGTTTATTGAAATTAGTTTTTCAAACATTGCAGTAGAATTTTCTGTTTATAGGGAAATACCTTTTAAAATATATGTAGCATAAATTAATGTTTAAATATTATGAATTGTTTACTTCTGGACATTAGTAGGATGTTAGGGGTACGAGCTTTGACTTATGGCTTTCCATTCCACCCCAGGTCTTGTGAGATATTGAGGGGCTAAAGCTATTGATTCAGTCATTACACAACTTCGGTCAGTCTCTTCCACAGACCTGGAAATAATACAGTCAAATTAAAAATAATAATGAGTAAACATAGTCATATGTACAGTGGTGGGATTCAGCCAGTTCGCACCACTTCGGGAGAACCGGTTGTTAACTTTTGGAGCAGTTTGGCAAACTGGTTGTTGGAAGAAATCATTACGGCAGAGAACCGGTTGTTAAATTACTTGAATCCCACCACTGCATATGTAACTAAATTCAAGGAATTGTATTACCATGCTTGCAGTACAATAGTGAAAAAAACAACATTTTCTTGGTAGCATTACCTTTTCAGGGTGCCAACTGTTATGTCCTTATAAGGACATCCGGCCGGGGATTGGTTAATCCTCCGGGCGGGAAAGTTAAACCGCTGTCATTGGACGGCTGGTCTGCCGGAGCGCTATAAAAAGGGCTCCGGCAGCACAGCCGTTCGTCTGTTCTGACTTAGTTAAGAGCTGAATAAAACTTGTTGAACAGACCCCGCTGGTCTTGTCTTCTTTCCTGCGCCTGATCTAACACTGGTGACGAAGGACTTGAAAAGAACCGCCACGCGGAGCTAAGTCACTCATCGAGAATTCCTCACTGAGCTGAAGTCACTGAAGATGGAGACGTCACAAGCCGCGATGGCTCCGATCTCCAAATTCGACCCCAGAGTGGAGAAATGGACCTCCTATCTGGTTCGTTTCCGCCAGTTTCTGCGGGGAAACAACTATCAAGACCTCTCCGATGAACGGAAACGAGCCCTGTTCCTGGCGCATTGCGGCTCCGAGGTGCTGGAGATGGCCATCGACCTCGTGTCCCCAAGGAACATCGAGGAGATGTCTTGGGCCGATTTGCAAGACGTGCTGAAGGAGCACTACGCTCCCACTGGAACTCCCATTGCCAACAGATTCACCTTTCAACAAAGGAATCAGTTGGAAGGGGAGCCCATCAAGGACTTTGTGGCAGCTCTGCGGCAGCTCGCGTCAAATTGCGAGTTTGACAACGTTGAGAACGCCATCAGAGACCGCATTGTCTTCGGCATGAGGGACATTGGACTGCAACGTAAGTTCCTCAGCCGAAAGAAAATCGCGTTGAAAGACGTCGTTGAGGAGGCAATCGCAGCCGAGATCTCAGAAAAGGCAGCTGCCGCCATGAGTAGGGCTAAAGGGGTGCACAAATTGCAACGCCACCCCAAGAGCTCGTCTGAAGAGTCGTCTGCCAGCTCCTGCTCCGACGACGAAATGGCCGTTCACAAGGTTTCCCGCCAAAACCGTCGCGAGCGCAACCAAGATGGCGCCCGGATCGAGCCCTGCGGCAGCTGCAAAGGAAGCCATGCCAGGGCCAAGTGCCGTTGGAGAGACGCTATCTGCCGACGCTGCAACAAGCGAGGGCACATCGCTGAAGCCTGCAGGGCCGAAGCACCTACCCCGGGCCCGTTTCCCCCCGGCTGGGGCGAGAAACGGCAAGACAACCAGAGACCATCCAAACGGTCCTCTGCCAGGTCTCAGCAACGAGGCGGCGGCTACGCGGCAGCCAGAACTGATCAGCTGTCCTCCGGCATCCACACCATTGACGATGCGGCCGCAAAGTTCCATGCCACCGTAATCGTGGAGGGAACACCCTGTTCTATGGAGGTTGATTCGGGATCGAACTACTCCATCATGGACTGGCACCAGTTAAAGCGTCTGAAACCGGGCATCTCGAAGAGAGACCTCAAGCCCCTACGGGCCCGTCTTGTCGATTTTGGCGGCAACCCTGTTGAGATCCTGGGGAGGACTTCGCTCCGGGTCACCTACCACGATTTCCAGGGCGTCCTACCCATCACTGTCGTGGGGCGAAACCGCCCGAGCCTGCTGGGGATGGAGTGGTTCGAGCCATTGGGGCTGTCTATCAGCGGGATCCACCAAATTCGTAGGGACGAACTCGACGCCATCATCGAAGAGTTCAAGGAAGTCTTCGATGGTAAGCTGGGGAGATTTGTGGGGAAACCCATTTCCTTCAATTTGGACAAAAATGTCACCCCAATTAGGCTTAAGCCCCGCAGGGTTCCGTTCGCCCTGAGGCCCAAGGTCGACGCCCAGATAGATAAGCTTGTCGCCCAGGGGGTCCTGGAACCGATCGATCATGCTGCATGGGAGACCCCCATTGTGACCCCGATGAAGCATGATGGGTCTGTGCGCATCTGCGCCGACTATAAGTGTTCGATAAATAAGGCCCTCCAGCAGAGCGCATATCCGGTCCCAGTGGTGCAACATCTGCTGCACTCACTTGGGAGCGGATCAATATTCGCGAAATTGGACCTGGCCCAAGCTTACCAGCAATTGCCAGTGGATGAAAAAACTGCGGAGGCACAAACCATTGTCACCCATAGAGGGGCCTTTAAATGCACGCGCCTCCAATTTGGGGTCAGCGCAGCCCCAGGTATTTTTCAATCATTTATGGAACGCCTTCTTCAAGGCATTCCAGGGGCGGTCCCTTACTTCGATGATGTCTTGATCTCCGGCCACTCCAAAACCCAACTACTTGAGCGACTGCGCATGGTTTTACAGCGATTCAAGGAGAAGGGTTTGAGAGTCAGGAGGGACAAGTGCATCATCGGGGTCCGGGAAGTCGAGTTCCTGGGTTATCTCATTGATAAGAACGGCATTCACCCCACTAAATCTAAGGTTAGGGCTATCCATGAAGCTCCAGCCCCCCAAAACAAGACGGAGCTTCAGGCGTTTCTGGGACTACTGAATTTTTACAGTGTTTTCCTGAAACAGAAAGCCTCCGTGGCTGAACCGCTCCATCGCTTGCTGGGGAAGGCGGTTTCCTGGAGGTGGGGGAAGGAAGAGGAAGCAGCATTCAGAGCTGTCAAGAACCTGCTCTCTTCCGAGAGTGTCCTCATCCAATACCACGAGACACTCCCCCTGCTATTGACTTGCGACGCATCCCCCTACGGCATCGGAGCAGTCCTCAGTCATCAATTCCCGGACGGGAAGGAAGCACCCATCGCCTATTTCTCGAAGACGCTGTCCAGCGCCGAGAGAAATTACAGCCAGCTGGACAAAGAGGCCCTGGCCATCGTGGCTGGCGTCAAGCGCTTCCATGAGTACTTATATGGACGGAGGTTCACGGTCATCACAGACCACAAGCCCCTGCTGGGCCTTCTGTCTGGAAGCAAGCCCACACCTAACTATTCATCGCCCAGGATGACACGCTGGGCAATTTTTTTGGCCGGGTACTCTTACGAACTTTGCCACAGGCCGGGCAGCAACATCAGCAACGCTGACGCCTTGAGCAGATGCCCGTCAAAAGACTTAGTGGAGGACCCTGCCCCCACCCTGGGACTGCATCATATCGATGGCGACCTGGCTTGCCCAGTCACATCCGCAGACGTCGCGGCACTAACCCAGAAAGACCGGACTTTGAAACAAGTGATGTCTTGGGTGCTGCGCGGCTGGCCTGCGGGACCGTTGACCGACGACTTCAAGCCGTTTGCAAAGAGGCAGCAGGAACTGTCAACCATGAAGGGCTGCCTGCTGTGGGGTGACAGGGTCGTGGTTCCCCAGGCTTTGCGCCTAAAGACTTTGGAAACCTTGCACAAGGGGCACCCTGGCATCGTACGCATGAAGGGACTGGCACGGAGCTACGTCTGGTGGCCATCACTGGACAAAGACATTGAGGACTGGGTCTCCAGATGTGATCCGTGCCAAGAAGTCCGCCCCGCCCCTCCGCAAACGCCTATTGCGGAATGGGAAACACCGAGCAACCCGTGGGCGCGAATACACATAGACTTTGCGGGCCCGATGCAAGGAAAGTTCCTGCTGATAGTGGTGGACGCATTTTCCAAGTGGCTTGAGGTCATTCCCCTGGCATCCATCACTACTGAAGTCACCATTAGAGCCCTCCGGCGACTATTTGCTACCCACGGGCTGCCGGACGTCCTTGTTTCCGACAACGGCCCGCAGCTGACCTCGAAACCAATGGAGGAGTTCCTGGCCAGTTTGGGCATTCGCCATGCCCTCTCTGCCCCCTACAGACCGGCTGGCAACGGACAAGCTGAGAGGATGGTGAGGTTCACTAAAGAGGCCCTTGCCAGGATGGGACCGGGCGATTGGCAAGAGAAGATCGACAACTTCCTCTTGATACAGCATATTACGCCGCATGCCACCACTAGAAAGAGCCCGGCCGAATTGCTGATGGGCAGGAAGCTGAGGTCACCCCTGGACCGACTACACCCCCTGTACCACTCCGAGGTCACCGCAACCGCGAGCCGCCCCCTCCGAGCCTTCTCTGCAGGAGATCCGGTTTTCGCGCTTAATTTCCACGGCCTGCCGAAATGGCTAAAGGGGAGAATCGAGAGCACAACCGGCCCGAAGTCCTACACTATTGAACTGCAAGATGGAGTGGTCTGTAGACGTCACATCGACCAACTCTGGAAGCGGTGGGAAGGGGATGGCGAAAACCACCCTGACGAGGTAGGACAACAACACCCCTACAAGGCAGGACAAAACCACCCCGACGAGGTAGGACAACAACATCCCTACATGGCTGGACAAAACCTCCCCGTCGAGGTAGGGCAACACCACCCTTGCAGGGCAGGACAACACCACCCTTTTGAGGTAGCCCTGCAACACCCAGTCGAGGAAGGGCCGTACCACCCCGACATGACCGGCCAGCCAGCAGACCAGCTACCGTACTGCAACTGCCGAGTAGACAGGGGACTCCACGGCAACAGAAACTCACGCCTCCCCGGCAAGGCAGCCCAACGCCACCCCGACGGCAAGGAACTCCAGGGAACGCCAGTAGACCGGGACATGCCCAACCGAGAGGGCCAACAACAACCCGGTGAGGGAGGCCTACGACACCCCTGCATGCAGGAACTAAAACGCCCGTTTGAAATCTCCCGTCCAGCTGACCCCCGTCCCAAGCAACAACGACCCGACCAGGTCGACCTGCACCACCCAGACAGGGTCGACCATCACAAGAATCAATGAAACGGACAATTTTCAAAAAATAAAAATAAACCAAGGGACTTACCGGCCTACGACGATCGGCACCCAGGCCAGGGAAGAGACCAACCGGACCAGCAGATGTATTCCAACAGCGGGTCGGGAGGCGGCACACCGGAGCCGGTACCTGCAACGACCACTTCGCAGCCCAGCAGCAAGGCCGGAGGCGCACGGACAGGACCGGCACCTTCAACGACCCAGCGGCAGGCATCCCGGGGGCGAGGGTCGGAGGACACCGGAGCGGCCACCTTCCAGACGGACGACGGAGAACAGAATGAACTGCGCAGGTCGAGCAGGGCTTCCAGACGTCCCGCCTACCTGCGTGACTACGTTTGTTGATTGACACGAGCTGAACCATGTTTCATCTAGGGGGGGAGGAGTGTTATGTCCTTATAAGGACATCCGGCCGGGGATTGGTTAATCCTCCGGGCGGGAAAGTTAAACCGCTGTCATTGGACGGCTGGTCTGCCGGAGCGCTATAAAAAGGGCTCCGGCAGCACAGCCGTTCGTCTGTTCTGACTTAGTTAAGAGCTGAATAAAACTTGTTGAACAGACCCCGCTGGTCTTGTCTTCTTTCCTGCGCCTGATCTAACACCAACCTGGAAATTTAAGACTCAATTAAGCCTTATTCTGAGTCCCACCATGGCTACTTCTAATTCCACTCTATAATAGATGTTACGCTATTGAGAACCTCTGCTTTAGAATTTATTCCATTTTAGTTTTTAGATAGTGCTGATAACTGCTTGATGGCAAACTGAGAATTTTTTTTCTAGGAGTTCTTGAGTTTTCTTTATTTGGATGTCACAACTCCTACAATATGTAACTGATGTGTCCAATCTACCATATAGTCATAGTTGATGAGGTAACTTTCAGTTATTGTGGTTTAAGATTGCAGATAAGATGCTTAGCTTGGCTTACCGTTACTTAGCTTATATTTTTTGTTTGTACTACTCCTACCACTAGCTGAAAGAGGAAGCTTGAAAAAGCTTAATACTATTTTGAGAAAGGAATAGTCCCAACCACAGTGAGTGAGGCAATGTTGCTAAGAAAATGATGTGCCTGGATTCTGAGAATTGTGAGGATTATCAACTAATCTTCTATTCTTGAGTAAGATACATGGCAAGGAGCAATCTCTTAAAGGCGTTACATTATTGTATGAGATTAAAATAGAAGCAGATAATCATTTTCTTCTCAGGGCTGCTATGGGTAGAGAGGTTCCTTGGCTGCTGACCTATATTGAAAGAAAGATAGTGGGATCCTGCTAATTCCTTAATTCATAAAAGATGGCTGATCTTCTTGAAAAAAAAAAAGACTGTTCAGAACATTCTGAGTGGAGCTGAAGTGAAAATAAAATGAAGTTGACAGCCTAGGACAGGAGTGTCAAACTGGATTTCTTCAAGGGCCGGATTAGCATTGCAGTTCTCCGCTGGCTGGGGGGAGAGAGAAGGCATGGACACCTCCTGCAGCACCCTGCCGGCCAAAATGGGGCGTGGGTGGCCGCCCCTGTACCTTGTTTAGACCCCCCCCCAGCCTTCATCAGCACTCTGCTGGCCAAAGATGGGCCACGTGTGTGGCCCATTTTTGGCCAGCAGAGTACTGCAGGAAGCTGTGGAGGCCGAAAATGGGCTGGGGTGTGTGTGGGGGGATGACGCAGCCAGTTTTGGACTGCAGAGGCACTGCTGGCTGGTCGGCTGGTCGTTTGATATTTCCAGTCCGGCCCCATGAGCTGGATTTAAGCGCCCCGCAGGCCAGATCTGGCCATGGGTCTTGAGTTTAACACCCCTGGTCTAGAATGTCTGAGAATCCGGAATGCTTTTTGGTGCAATTCTAGCATATGCGGTTAAAGTATATTAAAAACTTTAGGCAATCCAGGTCAAATTCTATGTTTAAATTAATTCCTAAAGAATGGAAGCTGTTACAACATTGCACAAAGTTAAATGCCACATTTCCCCACAAATCTGAATGCACGGTTACTGTTTATGTGCAGTTGTGCACAGATTGAGAGTAAGAACAGGGAACATGTCAAGAGTTTGAAAGGCCTTCAGAAAGTTGTGCTGTTTTACTGCATGTTTGAGACTTCTCTGAATATCTTCAGTCATATTCAAGTGGTGAGGACTGTGAAAGCCATTCCCAAATCTTTACTTTTATTCAAGATTGATTTGGAGGTTTCAGTCCATCAAATCTTTATTTGGGTCATAGATTAGCACAAGGTATTTTAATAATAACATTGAATCTTATGAAGGATAAAAATAGCACATCGCTAGCATTGATATCACAATATTGAACTATAATAGTGAAACATTAAAATCTCTCTACAACATTCTTAATACTAAGTCTAATAACCTAAAACAGGGGGAAGAGCTCTGAAGGCAACAAAAATATGTATGTCTATGGAGATTCTTAGTCATCTGGGACATGGTTCTTCCGAAGGTGCTTTTTCAAAAGGCAACTGGATTTCCTTAGTTTTTGCTCGAAGATATTTCACTTCTCATCCAAGAAGCTTCTTTGGTTCTCTTCTCTTCAGAATCGGAGAAGCTTCTTGGATGACAAGTGAAACGCTTTTAAGCAAAAACAAAGAAAATCCAGTTGCCTTTTCAAAAAGCACCTTTGGGTATTGTGGTTAACTTCACACCATGAACATTTGCTTCTGTTCACTTATTAAAAAAATACAAGTTGACTGGAAGAATCTAAAATTTTTGCATATAAGTATGTGCATGCATGTATTTATTTTTTGAATAGTATGTATATCTAAGGCTCGAGGATAGTTTATCATACTTGAATCATGTTTTGAATTTAAACCACAAGGCATTAAATAATCCAATATAAATTCTAAAAGAATTGTTTTAACTGTTTTAGGTTACTTATGTGCTTCAGGATTGGTGGCTTTCTTATTGGTGAGTGATTGTTTCTATATAAATCATGTAAATGATCACTTTTAAGAATGTGGCAAATGAATAAATCAGGACTTTTGATCCATAGTCTTTTTGAAAACAAGACAAAAATGCTTTTATTCTTTGGAAATCCATACAGCAGTTCTTCATATTAGTTTATAGTATTTTTCGTAAGCATAATTTGAATTTATGGAAAAATGCAGTCACCTTTACCCCATCCCAAAACTATTATTTCATTTTTATTTTGTGCATTGTGTTTTTACCATCTTTCATTAAAAATATTCCAAAATTCTCTCTGTCTCTCAGAAATCTAAAAATCGGCAGCTCATAAGTATAAAGTAAAAGAAAGCATTGTTCAAAATAACAATTAGGAAAGCCAGAAATCCACTTCTTGGATGGATTCTGTGAAATCATCCAGATAAACCATGATTTTTCACAGTATTTAATGAACACATGAGATTTCTAGCGGATCAATCAATATTAAACTGTATCAACAAGTTGTCTGATAATAAAAAGCCACTTTGTCCACTTACTGTTAAATAGAGACTACTCTTTTACTAGCTATGATTTTCCTAGTGTGTAATTTACACTTTTGAAAATCCTTAATTCTTCTATTTCAATAGATATATCAATATTATTCTTAATTAAATGAGAGAAGTTTTAATGGAAGACAATTTTAAACCCAGGATTTAAAAATGTTTCATATACAATAGACACATTTTTGAAATAGTGTATGAAATAAAGTACACATTCAAAGTTTGAAAAAAACCACACAATTGAAACAACAAAACAAAGCATAAAGAATATGTAAGGGAAAATTCAGTAAATGAAATTGTGACAAATGCAACACTGGTACCGGTATAAAATCTTTACAGATTTTTGTGTCCTTTTAACATGCATCTTTTAATGATTGGATTACATTTACCTTAATTTCTTTTTGACTATATGTCATTGATTCAATTAAATGAATTTACAGTTAGTGAATTATGCAGTTTATAAAAGAAATCTTACATTCACAAATTTTGTACATAGAGATCATGTGTTCTAATCCATCACAGGGTGTCCCTTTGAAACAATCTTAGTAGAGAAGAGCCTCAACATTTGTTTAAAAACCTTTTAGATCCCAGATTGGGATAGAATTAAATATTTTAACATTTTAAACTCTACATGATACTCTACTGTTGTTGTTTTTAAAATGGTGTTGTTAATTGTGTTATATTTCTATGCTCTATGCTACCTTACATTGTTATTTATTTTTTTATTTTTTTAAAAAATTGATTTATATGCTGCCCTTCTCCAGAGACTCAGGGCGGCTTACAATGCGTTAAGCAATAGCCTTCATACTTTTATATATTTTATACAAAGTCAGTTTATTGCCCCCACAATCTGGGTCCTCATTTTACCTACCTTAGAAAGGATGGAAGGCTGAGTCAACCTTGAGCCTGGTGGGATTTGAACTTGCAGTAATTGCAGGCAGCTGATCTTAATAACAGTTAATGACACTGCTTTAGTCTGCTGAGCCACCAGACTATTTACTATTGAAAGGTAATGCAAAAGTTTTTATTAAATAACAACATAATTTGGAACAAACCCTGATTTTTACTATTTATTTCTGGGGCAAAACTTAATGTAGTGAAACACGTAACATTGCCAAAGCAGGCGGTATCTTCACATTGATTTTCCTCTTCCTTATTTAATGTATTTTCCCTATACCACCAGACTTGATAGCCTCAAACTACTCTGTCTACATTCCAACCTAAGCTTAACTCATAAGATTATTTACCAAAATGTCCTACCTATAAATGAGTACTTTAATTTCAACTGTAATAACACAAGGGCTACCAATAGATTCAAACTCAATGTAATTCGCTCTAATCTTGATTGTAAGAAATATGACTTCTGCAATAGAGTAGTAAATGTCTGGAACACTCTACCTGATCCTGTCGTTAGTCTCTCTAATCCCCATACCTTTTACCTTAAGATGTTTACTGTAGACCTTTCATGTTTCTTAAGCAGTCCCTAAGGGGGCGTGCATAAGTGCACCAGCGTGCCTACCGTCCTTGTCCTACTGTTCCCATTTATGTGTACTCATTTTATGTGTTTATGGCTATGTTTTGCTTATTTATTTCCTTTTATATGTGTCCATGTCTATGTCTATACTGTTACTTATTTCCTTGTACTTGTTGACACATAAATAAATAAATAAATATAATAGCAGAAGTCCACATATGGTTTATTATTTCAGAAATTACAGATTACAGTTGAAGAAGGACTGTTGTTTCATGCAGTGCAAAGTGAGCTGTTTCAACTTTTCTGAAACTTAGAGAGAAACCAGAGATTTATTCCAAGCAATATGTTCTCATGTGCTTGCAAGCTTGTTTGAAATGCCTTCTGTCCATGTGTCCACAGGGCAAACCAGCAAGTAATGCTAAATGTCACTAGAATGGAATATGGTGGGCAAAATATCACAAAAAATCTGGATCTTCCCTGGTATTTAGGAATGTATGCAGGTAAAAACTTTTAAAATATCACTGTAATTTGCAAAAATCTATACCATGATCCTAAAATATAAGGGTTTTTAAATAACTTTTAAATATTACTAGATAACCTGTGTCCCATTGGGTCATTTTTCTAGCAACATTTCCTGATCATGTAAGTTGTGCTGATATACCCCCACATATTCTTCCCAACCCCTAGTGTGCAACTCCACAACTTCTATGCATCCTCCCTGACCTGTGTGGTATTTCTCATGCTCCCTGTGCACACTCCCTGATCTGCACACTGTACATCTTGTGTGGCACTGATAGGAATGGTATGCAGGAGTGTAGTGCAGATCAGGAAGATTGTCAGACCCGGGTGTGCAAGTGTGGGTTATGGAAATTGGGAAGGTACACAAATATGTGCAAGAGGTGCCTTGAATGTTGGGTCTGTGGCCATGTGATGCTGGTCAGGAAGGGTGTGCGGAGTGCCCAAGAGAGGCTGGAGAACTTCAGGGTAGGGGAGACTTGCAACCTTTCCTACCAACTTCCCTATTGCTGATGCTCCCTGCCAGCTTCCCATAAGCAAAGACTTCGATTGTGAGAAGTTGGCAGGGAGCATTGGCAATCAACGATCAAGTTTACATTTCCTGCTGGCTTCCCCATTGAGTTGTGGGAAGCTATTAGGGAACATAAATGATGATCACATGACTCTGACTATAACAATGTACCCGTGTTGAAGCAGTGGCAACACAGCAACACTGAAATAGATAGCCACACCTTCCTCAAATTTCACTCCCATTACAGGAGTGTAATGGCTCCTGGAATTCTGTAAGTTACGTCATTTGACGTGCCTTGGTTCAAAACTGACTGCCCTATGATGTACCATTTGAAAATTACAAAAATACTGAAGGGTTTTAGTAGTATATAGATAATTATAGATTAAGAGGATGCTGTTTTCTTCTCTGTATTAATTAGATTATCTCTTTAAAAATAATCATAAAATGGATAGAGAATTTATAGTCTGAATTTTGAAAGCAATTGATTTATTTTTTTTTATTGAAAAAGTTTTAAAAGTTTTACATACATTTTCTCCCCCCCTCCCCAACCACCCCCCGACTTCCCAGAGCAAGTACAAAATAAAATACAGCTTAAATTCTCTAAATTAAACTCCATTTCACACTTATTATAATCATGATCATTAAACAAATAGATAAAAGGAAAGCAAGTCTTTTTTCTCCTTATTCCATCTAATTCAACAAAATTATCTCCATTTATAATTACAGCAATTAAAACAATTAAGTATTATCTAATCAAACCTATCATTACTCAATTTGGCTAATTGTTACTTAACAAATTATTAGGTCTATACAATTTAACAAAATATTTTATAACTTCTTTCATTTAAAACAAAACAAAACAACAACAACAACAACAACAACAACAACAACAGGAAACCCTCACTCAAAAAACCCCCGATTTAAAAAAAAAATTACTATATAAACTCTTCCGTCCTTCACTTTTAAACCATCAAGGTCCAATTATAATTAAAACACTTAATAAGAAATAATATTAACAATAATTTTTTAATTAATAATCAAACCTCTTATATCAATACATATTAACAAATCAACTAAGAACATCATTTAAGAACTTTATCAATCATTTAAATTCTTCATACTAGATTGAACCAATTGCTAATCTTCTTGTCTTCACATCTTCCAACAGCATATAAGATATCTTCATTTACGTCTACCCACCTAAATAAAAATTGCTTCTGTATATAAAAAAAAAGCCCCCCGAGTGACTTTGTAATTGTAATTATATTTGAAATGATATCCATCAAATCCAGTCAAAAATTAGATTAATAAATTCGTCAGACATATTAGGGAAACCACCAGATCAACTGCAATTGCCCTAGGTCCATAGTCCTTTTGCCTTGTATTCATTACCATCGAGCAGGAAACTTCAATTTGCTATATTCAGTAGAACTTCTGCGATTGCAATTAAGTCCAAATTTGTTGCAGTCCTTAATAAAATAATCCAAATCATTCAAGTCAGGGCATATTTCACAACCCAGTACACCAGCATTGCTGTGATCTGTTTATTCTTCTCAAATATTCCAATACAGCTGTAGGTTGCCTCCTCCTCGTCGCTCATCGCTTAGTTAACTGTCATTAAACTGCTGTCTGTTTTTTTTTCTTTTTCCAAAAAATTCAAAATCTTTAAACAGTTAAACAATACTTTTTAAGGACCATCATCTCATCAAGCAGGGTTATTTTCCATTTCTCCAGTCTTTCTTCTTTTCCTTTTTACGAACTTTCTTCTTAACTTTGATCCCTCTGCCTTTTTTAGCTCCAGTAAAATTTTGCGGTTTTTAGGATTGCATATTATAAAATTTTTGCAGAAATGTAGCTTCTTCTGGAAACAACTCTTTAAGTGCAGATTGAGTTTTATAAAAAAAAATTCATGGAACCAAAATTTCATCAGCTTCCAACACTTCTTGCTCCTTATTTTGCACAGCATTCATCTTTCTCTCCTCAGTAAAATCTGCTATAATCTGTTGTTGTTTTTTTGCATCTCCCAACTCTTCATTCAATCCCCCACTGCTAGATTGCAACTCAATATTTCCATGTATTTCATTGTTTCCAGCTTGAGAAGCTTGAAATATAGTATCAATTCTTTTCAATAAAGCAGAGGTAATTGAACTCAAAGCTTCCTCAAAATCAGACCATTGAGGGTTAAATAACCCTCCTTTGCTTTCAAAAAGCCCAGCCATCTTGCCCCCCTTCTTCCTTCCCTTCCAGAAGGACAGAAAAAAAAGGGGAAGAAAAAAGAAAAAAAGAGTTTCAAGAAGAAAAAAAAAGGGATCCTTTACAATTTGTAATTTGTATTGCTGCTTCAATTATTATTATTCCTTTCTTGTTACATCCACTTTTCAAAAAGGAGTTTTACGTTTCAAACAGGGGCTTGTCAATAATTACTTTTAGCTTTCACTTCTTCACGCCCCGTTAAAACTCAAACGCCATCTTGCTTTCACTTTCAGCTTAGGAAGAATCTTTTAAAGAAAGTAAATCTTTGGAGTTAAAAGGAAAAAAAAATACTTGCTGTTTGATTCATACTGCTTGTGCTCCGCCAGCTTGATTCAAAGAATATCTGTTTAAAGTTGGTGCTGGGATGGTAACGACATCTAGCTCTGCAAAGCAGAGGCATCCAGGGTCCGGAGTACTGACAGGCTTAGCGGGGAGCTCTCATCTTCAAGCGCCAGATTATGGGTGAAATCTGGCACTTTCAGGGAGCTCTACCCCACCCGTCTACTCACTTTCCCCCCTCATACCAGGGGGAAAGTTTTCAAACCGCAAGACAGCCGATAGTCGCTGTTCTTGCAGTTCTACGAAGCCCTGGGCTGGCTCTTCAAAAAGAAGCATCTGGCAATATCGCAGTCCCACCGGAAGCCCAGCAATTGATTTATTGATTGAATTTATATAGCCGTCAATATGTGACTCTGGGCAGTTTATATGGTTAAAACACAAATGATATTGGGAAACCAACAGGTAAAATGATCATGCAAACATTAGAAACATACAAACATTAGCACTGATGTTGTTACCTAGTTTGGATAATGAAATGTCTTCAAGAAAACAACCAAGCTCGGAGAGCACTAAGGACCCCTCAAACATTAGAAAATTAAAACAATTAAAAACTATATCATATAATCACAGGGAGAACATAGTCACTTCAGGAATAGCTGAACTGGAAGGTAAATAAGAAATGAATATTTGAAAACTCATCATAAGCCTTATCTCTCCAAATGGATTATCCCAGCCATGTTTTTATTATTAAGAACAGATTCACGGGAAATTTGAAATTGGTCCTGCTGCTAATTCTTAACTGCCCTAAACATGCTAAATCTACCTAGTGACCAGCAGGATCTGTGTGTCTGTCACCAGCCGCCTGTTAATGCATAAAATAGCATTCAGCCATTTTAAATTTTATTTTATTTTTTATTTTATTTTTTATTTATATGCCGCCCTTCTCTGGAGACTCAGGGTGGCTTACAATGCGTTAAGCAATAGCCTTCATACTTTTGTATATTTATACAAAGTCAGCTTATTGCCCCCACAAACCGAGTCCTCATTTTACCCACCTTAGAAAGGATGGAAGGCTGAGTCAACCTTGAGCCTGGTGAGATTAGAACTCACAGTAATTGCAGGCAGCTGGACGTTAAGTGCTGCCTTAGTAGGAGGCATTAACCTGCTACACCACTCAGGCTCCTCCCAATTCTAACATATTGTTAGAATATGTGTTATTGTTCTCCGTGTTTTACTGTTTATATGTTGATTAGTCAGTGTCTATAATAAAAAATATGGGATGCAGTGGCTCAGAGGCTAAGACTCTGAGCTTGTCGATTGAAAGGTCGGCAGTCGGCAGGTTCGAATTCCTAGTGCTGCATAATGGAGTGAGCTCCTGTTACTTGTTCCAGCTTCTGCCAACCTAGCAGTTTGAAAGCACGTAAGAAATGCAAGTAGAAAAATAGGGACCACCTTTGGTGGGAAGGTAACAGCGTTCCTTGCACCTTGGTGTTTAGTCATGCCGGCCACATGACCACGGAGACGTCTTCGGACAGCGCTGGCTCTTCGGCTTTGAAACGGAGATGAGCACCGCCCCCTAGAATCGGGAACGACTAGCATATATGTGTGAGGGGAACCTTTACCTTTATCTTTACCTATAATAAAGAATGTCTGTCTGTCCTTTCATTGGACTCTTAAGGGACCACTGTACATACCCGGGATAAGCATCCTGCAGAATACAGATGGCCCCATAGTCATTTTGTAACTCCAGAGCAACCCTGTTGAAATCTGGGGCAAGTCATCCATTTTTAGCTGTACATTTTTTTCCTAAAACAAGACATTTATTGCATGAAATCGTGTTTTAATAGACTCATTTAACTCCTTTACAACTCCATCCCCAAAGTATGCCCCACAGCAGACTGAGAAGCAGCGGTCTACCTGCTCAGAGTCTCACAGGGCCTTGTTATCTCTGCCACATGCAAAAAAGAGAAAAATAAAATGAAAGGACATCCCTACAGAAAGGCTGCTCACCCTATTCTACTACAACACTGTGGTCAGTTCTCATAGAATACTAATATATAATAATATAATTATTATAATATTCAACGCACACAAAGCCCAATACCAGCTAAAGAACTGGCAGATGTGAATTCACATTGTTGTGTATATAATGATAATTTATTAAATTTATAGGCTGCCCAATTCCCAGTGACTCTGGGCAGCTTACAATTGTTATAATATTTAACTTGTTAAAACATTTAAAAAACATTTTAAAAAATATTTAACGTACAAGCCTGAATTGTTTGGCTGTATCCTTTGTTAACTGAATGTCAGTCAAATGTAGGTCCATGAATGCATCTCTGTCAGTTATTTTATTTATGATTACCAGCAAACAGGTGGTAAATAGCAGCAGACGACTTTCATTAGGGAAAAATATAACGAAGAGTTTCCTAGACTCACTACCAGACAAGATGGGCACCACATACATCCAACAAATAAATAAATAAAAGATTTACTTTAATGATGAATTTAAGTCAGATCATGGGCTTATCAAAAAGCTATTTGCGCTTCTTGCTTTGTCAACATGCAGTTACCCAGCTAGAGGCAAATAACTTGTAGGAAATTTGTGCAGAATTACTAATTTTCTTGTCTCAGAAGGTTTGTTAAATTAACAGTATTGGGTGTTAAATAAATTACTATCGAACTACTATCGTTGTGATGCATGATTTTTTTTTAAAAAAAATGTTTGTCAATAGATTCTTGAAGTTGATAGATTACATTATGTAATTCTGCCCTTCGTTTAAATACAGGTTTAACTGTGGCTACGATACTTTTCAGTATACTGAGGAGCCTAATTATGTTTCACGTTTTGGTTAACGCAGCTCGGACTTTACATAACAAAATGTTTCAGTCGGTTTTGAGAACTCCAGTGCTGTTTTTTGACAGAAACCCTATTGGTAAGTTTCTCTCACTTTACAATGGTGGAATACTGCTGACTATTCCAGGAATGGGCAAGAAGAAGCAGACGGTATGTGATTCAGGAATGTCATCACACTATTTGAATGGTGACATTATTGCATGTATGTTGTCCTTTTGACATCATTGTTGGTAGGTTGTAGATGACACTTTTGATGTATAGCAAGAGCACTTAGATTTATATACCTCTTCACAATCCTTTACAGCCCTCTCTAAGCGGTTTACAGAGTCAGCATATTTCCCCCAACAATCTGGCTCCTCATTTTACCGACCTCAGAAGGATGGAAGGCTGAGTCAACCTTGAGCCGGTGAGAATCGAACTGCCAGCTGTCGGCAGTAGGCAGAATTAGACTGCAATACTGCATTCTAATCACTGCTTCACCACGGCTCTTGTATGAATGATCAAAAGATTATTTCCCCTTGATGCCACTTTTCAGCTAAGTGGTATCTGCAGAATGTTCACATTTTAAATGTCTACTTAGTGTAGCTGGCAATTTTTTTGCAGTGATGTCTTCTTCAGTTGACATCATGACATGTGCTTAAAGTGGGTTGTTACCAGTTTGGTCTGGATATGGCGAACCGGTAGTAACGGCGGTGGGAGGCTCTGCCCACCCACCCAGATGTCATCATGCACGCTCTGCGCATGCGCAGAAGTGCCACGTGTGAGCAAAGCAAGCGCACATGGGCGCTCCCGTTGCAAACCGGTAGCAAAGGTAAGTGGAACCCACCCCTGGCTTAAAGGTTCATTGATTGAGAAAGTGCAGAATAATATTTTCACCCTCTAATTTATGGTCCTACTAGCAACATAAAATTCGCTTACTGTAAAAACTCTGCTTGTTTTCTTACTGCCAAAAAGGGTCAGACGTTTAGTTTAGTTTACTTTGTTAGTAATATCATCATTATTTAGCCATTGTCTTTCCACTGCAGGATGGCCTCTTCTGCATGTTTCCAACCAATATGGTCTTGAGCAGTGGTGAAATCCAATTTTTTTTACTACCGGTTCTGTGGGTGTGGCTTGGTAGGCATGGTGTGGCTTGGTGGGCGTGGCAGGGGAAGGATACTGCAAAATCTCCATTCCCTCCCCACTCCAGGGGAAGGATACTGTAAAATCCCCATTTCTTCCCCACTCCTGGGGGAAGATATTGCAAAATCTCCATTCCCACCCTACACTGGGGCCAGCTAGAGGTTTGCTGGTTCTCTGAACTACTCAAAATTTCCGCTACAGGTTTGCCAGAACTTGTCAGAATCTGCTGGATTTCAGCCCTGGTCTTGTGTTTTCCTTTGCCAGTCTTAATTGACATATGTTTCCTTTAAATTATAATTCAGCTTTAAATCTGGTTAAAGACTGATTTCAAATTAGCACATGAAACCATGACATGAAGGAGGCTTAGAAAACTTAGATTGCCTGAACAGAGAGTGTACATAGCAAGGATAACTCATCTGATTGCAATTGAGGGGAGATGCTCTTAAAAATGTGAGGTCTTTCCTCATGTTCTTTGTGGATAAGGTAACTTCCACTTCCTTCAAAGCCTCTTTCACTGTCAAGAGTTGTCTCCTTCCTCCCTTTGTGACTGACAAAGAACTTGGAAGAGAAGAAAAGTATTAGAGGCTTACTAATGACCATAAAGCCAAGCCAAAATATATTTCTGACATTAAGCAAGACTATTGGTTGATGTTTCATTCATTGCACAGTGAAAGTAGTTTTTCTGGTCTTTTTGCTTTTACAAAGGTATCATGCTAGTATCTCCCTGTGTTTTTTATAGGCCAAACCTGACTGGGCATGCTTAAGCATGTTTCTGACATGTGCTGAGTTTCCAATTAGAATGTTCTATTTAAACTCATAGAGCATCCATCATACTCAGTAGCTTAGCGGTACACAGCGTAAAGCAAATATAAACAAATGTAAAAATGAGAACATGTGACCTGGAGTGGGTACGGGTGGGGTGAGAGATCAGAAGGATCCTGGTAGCTCTTTTTTTTGGCTAATATATTCTGTGAAAAGGTATAAATGTTGCGAGCATCAGAAGAGAAAAAAAAATGCTACTGGGCAGCTGCTGATTTTTTTGTCACTGTAAACTAACATGGCTCTCCACTTAAAATTCCTGAAAGAGAGAGATTGAGAGATTTAATGGGTGAATAAATAACATTTTTTAAAATTGGTCACAATAATGGTAGCAACAGCCGCATTAAGTAGATCTTTTTGATGCACACCTTGTAACTAAGCTACTACTGCCAATCGTCTTCAGAGATTCTCAGTCATCCAGGCCATGGTTGTCCCAAAGGTGCTTTTTCAAGAGGCAATTGGACTTTCTTGTTTTTCTTTGAAGACGTTTCACTTCTCATCCAAGAAGCTTTTTCAGCTCTGACAGGATAGTGGGGAATGGAAGGATTTATATTCCTTGCAGACAGATGGACATTTGCATCCTTTTAGAGGGTTGTTGAAGCACTTGGAGCAGGGGTGAAATGTAAAATTTGTTACTAGCGGTTTTGTGGGCGTGGCTTGGTGGTGGTGGGTAATGTGACTGGGTGGGCATGGCCAACTTTTTTTTTTAAACTTTTCAAAGCATTTTTTCTAATGCTTTGAAAAGCCTCTGCCGATCAGGCAACTCAGCTGGGATCGTCAGAGAGGCTTTTTAAAAAAAATACCTCTCCTCTCTGACGATCCCAGCTGAGTTGCCTGATCGGCAGAGAGGTATTTTTTAAAAAGCCTCTCAGACGATTGGCAAAGAGGTTGCAGAAAAAAATTGCTTTGAAAAGCCTCTGACGATCCCAGCTGAGCCGCGCGATCATCAGAGGCTTTTTAAAAAAAAACTTTTAAAAGCATTTTTTCGTCGGAAGAGGTTGTAGAAAAAATGCTTTTAAAAGTAAAAAAAAAAAAGCCTCTGATAATCGTACGGCTCAGCTGGGCATGGGGGGGGGGGGGGGGCAGAGATTTTTGCTACCGGTTCTCTGAACCACCCGCTGCCATCGCTACTGGATTGGGCGATCTGGTCCGAGCCGGGAGCATTTCATCCCTGACTTGGAGATTTATCTGTGTCCTCAGAGTCACCTGAGTAGTGCTCCTGGTTCCTGTAGTCTGCGATTTTTTCCCCTCTGGAAACTCAAGTGCTTCAACGACCCTCTAAAAGGATGCAAGTGACCAGCTGTCTGCAAGGAATATAAATCCTTCCATTCCACACTATCCTTTCAGAGCTGAAGAAGTTTCTTGGATGAGAGGCGAAACATCTTCAAAAAAACAACAAGAAAGTCCAGTTGCCTCTTGAAAAAGCACCTTTGGGACAACCATGACCTGGATGACTGAGAATCTCTACAGACGTTTAGCTATACCATTTTGGGATGAACACCCTTTGAATGGTATGGGAATATGAGTGGATTTCCAGAGGAAAAATTGCAGACTACAGGAACTACAGGTAGAAGCATTACTCAGGTGACCCTAAGGACACAGATAAACCTCCAAGTGCTTCAACGACCCTCTAAAAGGATGCAAATTACCAGCTATCTGTAAGAAATATAAATCCTTCCATACCCCACTATCTTGTCAGAGCCGAAGAAGCTTCTTGGATGAGAAGCGAAACGTCTTCAAAAGAAAAACCAAGAAAGTCCAGTGGCCTCCTGAAAAAGCACCTTTGGCACTGCCAATTGCTGGTGCAGCAAAGCAATCTTAGTGTGCGCCACCCATTCTTAATCTTGGCAAAGTACCTCTTGGCAAACCGCTGGTAAGAATTTACCAAGTTGATCTGGCCTTTGAAAAGCGGTACAATAAGAAAAGACTATTACAACAGCTGCATTAGTTGTAACTTGAATAATGATGTCTTCTGTTCTTTCACCACAAGAGGGCAGCATGAGCTGCTTTATTCTAGCCTCTCTTTACAATGAATGCCCTTTTAAAAGAGGAAAATATACATCTTGACTATTCTTAGTGTCATGTTTTGAGGAGTGAAATGTGTGGATATAGATAAAATTTCTAAAGCCTGACCTCCATTATTTTGAATGTAACGGGGCCCTGAAGGACTATAGACACACTACCAATTAGTGTAAGCAATGCTGAGTTACATAGACCGAAGAAAAAGCAACTTCATATTTATATCCAATATCTTATAGGACAGGCAACGGAATGAATTCTTAGTGGTTAGAATGAAATGTTGACAATTTTAATTTGACTTAAGACCATTGCAAGGTGCATTTGTTTGTTAGCTCTTTTCAGTGCTCATCAAACCTAAAGTTTTGTTACATAAGTCATGTGGAATGAATTCCTTTTAGGGGCTTTTGCTTGAGAACTTCCCACGGGATTAATTCAAAAGTATCTAAAAGTGAGTGCACATCAAGAAGCAAGGCCCATGGGCTTATTTTCTCTCTCTCTTTCTAAAAAAACAACCAACCAATCAAAATAAAAAAAAGCAGGAGCAGACTAACTGAGCTCGCTAAAAAGGAATACAATACCAGAAGGAAGTTTGAGCTACAATTTGGCCAGATTGAATGGTGAGACCGCTGACGATAGTTTTTAGCAATCATTGCTTGTTCACCGAAGTAATGCTTCTCAAGTAGACAGCATGTTTAAACAAGAAATACTGGTTGGAAGGCATGCAATTTTAAAAGCAGCTAGTATTTTTGATGGCGCATATGAACAGGTTACAAAGGGTAGCTTCATATTAAAATATTCCATTGGCAATATCATTCATCAGTCATATAAACTCTTCGGAACATTGCCAAAAGATAACTGTGTTATGTCTGTCCAGAATGAATTGCCAAACTGGTCTCTCTCTTTCTCTTTATTTTGGAAAGTAGATGCATTTTAGAAGGTATTTATTATATCTCTATCTTAATGAAAAATGGGTATCTGGAGGCTTGATGTTTTGCATGTTTCTCACTTAGATCATTTAGAATTACTGATAGTTTTAGTTTTATTTCCACTTCATTAGACTGAGTAGCTTAGTTGTAGGAAAATCTTTTTGCTATATATTAGTGTTCATTGCCTAGGAAAAGTTTATTCCTCCTATTAATAGACAAAAGGAATCTAATAAAGTGATACCTTACAAAATGACTGTAAACTCAGTGGAATGGCTTGCCTTCAGAAGTTGTGGGTGCTCCATCCCTGGAGGCTTTCAAGAAGAGACTGGACAGCTGTTTTTCTGAAATGGAATAGACTCTCCTGCTCGGGCAGGGGGTTGGACTAGATGACCTCCAAGGTCCCTTCCAACTCTGTTATTCTATGTTCTAATATTCTAAATAGTATTCCTGGGTGTTTTCTTGAAACAGTTAGTAGGCTAAGTATAAGGTGTGGTAATTAAACCTGTTTGGCTGCCACATGTTTAAGGCAAAAATAATGCCTTAAATATTTTTTTTCTTTCTTTCATATAACAATGATTCTGTGTACCTTAACCTTATCAGGGTGTGATACTGAATGATTTTTGTGGGAGTTGCTCTGTTGCAGCTATTTGTATCATAATAGCTTTTGTTACAAGTTTAAATAGCCTTACTTACACATAAATCTATTTGATTATAACTCTTGTGATTCTGTTAGCAATCCTTTATAACGCTGATTGCTCTAGGAGTTGGCTAAAGTAAGACAAATAATGCATTCAGGCTTTGTGGGTATTAACTATCTATTCAGATGGTCGGACTTTTTTTTTTAATGCCAAAACACTTGTTTTCCGAGACATGAACTACAGATTGTATCTGATGCAGAGCTGTGTGCATCCGATACAAAATGACTGTGGGAAGCAGTGCATTTCCGTTCCATCTGCACCAGGGGTGGTATTCACTTACTTTCCCTACCGGTTCACAAATGTGTGCGTGCGCGGCCACACATGTGCCCGGCCTTCTGCACATGCTCCTGGCCTCAAAAACGTGTAAATAGAGCTGGGGTGGGTGGGCGTGCCCACCTGCGATTTCCGCTACTGGTTCAGGCGAAATGGTTCAAACCAGCTGAATATCACCTCTGATCTGCACCAACGAACCGGCTGAATACCACCTCTGATCTGCACCAACGAACCGGCTGAATACCACCTCTGATCTGCACCAACCCAACACGGGATGCGTCAAACCCACACACGAGAAACTGAGACCCTTTGCTCTGTGTGCCTATTGCTTGAAACTTGGAACCTTCCCAAGTCAGGCAAACATTAAAATCTGTGTTCTTTCTGAAAGTTTTGTCAACGACAACAACAACCATGTCAGGTGTTCAAGAAGGAGACTGAACTACGGCTAAGCGTGTCTGATGTGGCTGGACGAGCTCTCCGTGCCAGAGAAAGACTAGCAGACCAAACAGAGAACTGGGTTGACTGCATAGGTTTCCTGCGGTCCCAATGAAGGAAAAAAGCATTTGGGCCTGCAGATTCAGGTGACCCAATGCAGATTCCCCTCCCGCATGTGAAGGGGAAAAAACAATCTGAAGGAGAATAGTTGCCTATTTCAGATGATTCATGCTGGCCAGGATAGAAGTTTGAAGTCCGGAGCTGGAAGAAAAATAAGGCTACCAGCTGTGTTGCTGCCTTTATTTTTTTCCTGGTTTTCAAAATTAGAGGAGTTCTGGGTCCTGTGAATCTAAACTCTCCAAAAAAGGGAGAAGTATATGTTCCTACATGTTCCTTGCATTCCTCTCTGTATTGTTTTTGGAGCAGTGGCAGTTTTCAAATGTTACAGTAAGGACCTTTTGAAGATTTGCAGTTATGGTAGCTTAGAGTGTTGGAAAGAAATCTGGTGAACAAAAGCAGCAGATCAACTGACCTTCCCTCCTTTAAGATTTACCTTCCTCTTTCTGAGAATTGAGACCAGAGGCTTTTGTCATCTCCCAGGATTTGCTATGCCTCCATGCTAGGTATGTAACCTAGTAAGAAAGACACAGAAGATTTAGACATGCCTCCAGTAAAAGATGCTTGGGACTCAGTATGTCATTTTTAAATGACACATCTTGGCATTGGACTTTGCCAATGCAGTAAAAGACAGTAATATTGTGAAGGCACATCCGTTATTGAAAGACTCACCCATGGCCTGATTGAAAAGGGTTATTATGAAGGAACTCTCAGCATCTTCTCGATGGAAGGAAAGAATTGAAGTCTTTCAAAGATTTGAATGGCAAATATGTCTTTAACTTGTTTATGTTCTGACCTAGGCTTCCTTAGAAAGTAAATAGCACAAACTTAGTCCCGGCAAACCTCTTTTATTTATACGACTGTAAATTACTTTCATTTACAGTCCACAAGGCTTGATAAACAGTCTTTCAGAGGAAGGTTATCAACACCCACTTATCTCCAGTGGAACGCTGCCAGAGAGCTAATTTCCAGACGCAGGGCAAGGCCAAACTTGGCACAGAGTCACAAACAGCATTTTCACATCTTGAATTGGCCAGATTAACTAATTGCTTCCTGCAAAAGCTCACATCCCGTTCGTTTCTCTTTTATGTCTTATGGAAGAGGCCAATCATCTCCAAGCCTTACTCCCAAGTCGACCCTGTTTTCTTAATTGTTCCTGTCTCCTGGCAGCTCTGCGTATGCGCACACTGGGAACAGGCTCCCGCTGTTCTTCTGCTTCGCTGATGTCAGACTCTGGAGACTATGGAAGCTGCAAAGAACTACCAGATGGCCTTGGCCCACTCTCTGTCTCCGACTCATAGCCCTCGTCCGAGCCTTCCCCAGATTCCAGGACTGGCCCACGTTCCTCCCCAACCTCCTCACTGTCCAATCTGCTGCCAGTTCTGCTGGCCGCCGGCAGGCCACAACAGTTTATAGTGAAAGAAATAAAACAAAGAAAAAAGCCACAGTATGTCATTATAATAGTGCACACAATTCTATATATATTTATCTATTGCAAATATTCAAGTACATACAATATATATTTCTAATACATTCACACCACTATACTTTTAATGTGCTTTTTTCTTCTCTGATATTGTATGTATGTTCATTAATATTTTTGTATTTTGCTTTTTTTCTTATTCATTAAAAATTAAATTAAAATAGTCTTCATATAGGGCAGTGATGGTGAACCTTTTCGGCACCGAGTGCCGAAAAGGGAGCGTGCATCTGCGCTTTGCATGCACGCTTCTCTGGGCTGCAACCTGGAAGAGGAACTGCCCAGGCTGCATGCGTGTGCCTGAAAATGAACTTCTGGTTTCTGGAGTGCACATGTGCGCCAGCCAGCTAGTCTTTCGTGTTTCTTCGATCAGCTGGCTGGTGCGCATGCTCATGCAGGAAACTGGAAGACCAGCTCTTCCAGTTTCCGGCACTGCCGCATGCACAAAGGCCAGCTGATCATCACCCGCGCATCCCCGCCAGAAACCCAGAAGAGGAACGGGCAATGCCACACGTGCCGGGCGACATGGCTCTGTGTGACACTTCAGGCATACATGTCATAGGTTCGCCATCATTGAGATAGGGTAACCATTGAGATAACCAACTGTTAAATTTACTTAAATGTGAAGTGATGCATGTTGGGGGCAGTAAACCCTAATTTCACATAAACATTGATGAGGTCTGAGTGGTGAGGACATAGGAACTAACCAAGAAAAAGAACATGGCGGTATGGTTGATAGCAGAGTGGAGCTACTGACTTGGTATACAACAGCTAGGTTAAAAAATACAAAATTCAGTGCTAGGGATCACTAGAAAAGAAACTGAAAATAAAAATACTAACTTTATAATGTCTTGGTACAAATCTATGGGGCCTCTGCATTTGGAATACCATGTATATTTCTGTTTGAAAAAAAACATAATAGAGTTGGATGAAGGCAATTAAAATAATCCACAGGCTTGATACAATTTCCCTGAGAGAAGAGGGTAGCCTGTGTTTGGGACTCTTCATCTTAGAAAAAAAGTTGACTGAGGTATATAAAATAATGTCTAACATAGAGAAAGTGGATAGGAGAGGTTTTTCCTTCTTCTCTCAAAATACAGGTAGTCCTCAATTTACGACTACATCTGAGCCCAAAACCACTGTTATTGAGACATTTGTCAAATGAGTTTTACCCCGTTTTACGACCTTTCTTGCCACACTTTTAAGTGAATCGCTGCAGTTGATAAGTTAGTAACACGGTTGTTAAGGGAATCGTGCTTCCCCATTGACTTTGCTTGTCAGAAGGTCGCAAAAGGGGATCCCATGCCCTTAGGACACAGCAACGGTCATAAGTATGAGTCAGTTGCCAAGCGTCTCAATTTTGATCACATGAGCATGTGATGAGCATGAGCATTTCCCATGACAAAGATCATGGGAAAAATGGTCATAAGTCACTTTTTTCAGTGCCATTATAACTTTGAATGGTTACTAAATGAACCGTTGTAAGTCGAGGACGATCTGTACCAGGTCTTTCAGTGAAAATGAAACACTTTTAAAATAGACAAAAGAAAGCAGTTATGCAACACAGAGCATAATGAATTTGTTCACACGAGATGACATGGCAGTGTCCATTAACTTCGATGATTCCAAAGGGATTGGATAGATTTGCGGAGGACTAGCCTATTAAGAATTACTGGTGGTCCTCAACTTACGACCACGATTGAGTCCCAAATTTTTGTTCTTAAGTGAGACTTTGTTAAGTGAGTTTTGCCCCATTTTATAACATTCCTTGCCACAATTGTTAAGCGAATCACTGCACTTGATAAGTTAGTAAGCTGGCTGATACGTGAATCTGGTTTCCTTTGCTTGTCAGAAGGTCGCAAAGGAGGATCATGTCAGTGGTGGGTTTCAAAATTCTTTACTGTGGGTGTGGCTGTTGGTGGGCGTGGCATGACTTGGTGGGCGTGGCTTGGTGGGCATGGCAGGGGAAGAATACTGCAAAATCCCCATTTCCACCCAATCTGCTAGGACTCAGGAGGCAGAGAATAGATGGGGGCGGGGCCAGTCAGAATTTTTACTACCAGTTCTCCAGACTACTCAAAATTTCTGCTACCAGTTCTCCAGAACCGGTCAGAACCTGCTGAAACCCACCTCTAGATCATGTCTCCCTGGGACAATGCGACTGTCATAAATTTTAGCCAGCTCCCAGGCTGCTGAATTTTAATCACATGACCATGGGGATGCTGCAAAAGTTGTAAGTGTGAAAAATGGTCATAAGCAGGGGTGGTATTCACTTACCTTCGTTACCGACTCACAAATGGGAGCACGCGCGCATGCGCAGAGCATCAAAAATGGGATGTGATGATGTCTGGGTGGGTGGGCGGAGCCTCCTGCAGCCGCTGCTACCAGTTTGCCCGAACCAGATAGAACTGGCTGAATAGCACCACTGGTCATAAGTCACTTTTTTCAGTGCTGTTGAAACTTTGAACCGTCACTGAATGAACTGTTCTAAGTCAAGGACTACCAGTCTTTGTCTTGAAAGCTTAATGTTACTTCTGCAGGGAGACAGGGGTTGTCCCCATTTTCTCCTGGTGAACATCTGGCTGCTCCCATGAGAAACAAAATGCAGAACTAAGTGGATCTTGACCTGATGGGACCATGCTCTTTTAAACTTCTTACATACATGTAAGATTACATGTCCAACGGGTTTAGTGTTTGAAACAGAAAAAGTAGTTTCGGTAGAATATTCATTTTTATAATCGCTATTCTTCCTACCATTGATAATTGCAAATGTTTCCATTTCTCCAAATCCAATTTTATTTGATGTAGTAGTCTTATGTAGTTGTCTTCTTTTATTGTTGCACATCTTGCTGTTAAATATATTCCCAGATATTTAACTTTCTTTACTATCTGAGGGTCTGTCTTTTTTGTCAATACATTTTTTTGTTTATCTGTAAGGTTTTTAACTATTATTTTAGTTTTTTCTTTATTTATTTTCAGCCCTGCTACTTCCCCATATTCTTCTATTATTGTCATTAATTTGGGGCCAGTTTCCAATGGTTCTTCTAGGGCAGGTGTCTGCAACCTTAAACACTCAAAGAGCCATTTGGACCTGTTTCCCACAGAAAAGAAAACACCAGGAGCCACAAAACCCTTCCCGTGCCTGACTATTTCTTGAGCAGCCACAAAACTAGCATATGTAGTTGAATTAAACTTTGTTTTCTTCTGAAACTTTTCTTTTCTTGAATTTATCCATGGTTGGCCTACTTGGGGGTTGAAAAGCTCAATAAATTGTTTGCTGGCGGGTGTCGCACATTGGCGGTTGTGACGCATATTTTGAGTGATAGGGAGCCACAGCAGAGGGGTGAAAGAGCCACATGCAGCTTCAGAGCCGTAGGTTGCTGACCCGTTCTAGGATGAATATCAAAACATCTGCAAATGCTTCTAATTTATATCTTTCTTTCTTTATTTCCATACCTATTATTTCTACATCTTGTCTAATATTCCTGTTTAACACTTCCAATGTTAATATAATTAGCAATGGGGACATCCTTGTCTTGTGCCTGGTGTCGTGACTCGATGTCCAACGGATTTAGTGTACATCTACTTCCCAGGCATAGAAATGATCTCTCGGGTGACAATTTTGTCTGCCAAGAATTTGTAGACAGAGTTTTGAGGTTTAAACAGTGGTGGAATTCAATTTTTTTTACTACCGGTTCTGTGGGCATAGCTTGGTGGGCGTGGCAGGGGAAGGATACTGCAAAATCCCCATTCCCTCCCCACTCCTGGGGGAAGGATACTGCAAAATCTCCATTCTCACCCCACTCCGGGGCCAGCCAGAGGTGGCATTTGCCGGTTTTATTTTATTCTATTTTATTAAATTTTTATACTGCCCTTCTCCCGCAGGACTCAGGGCGGTCACAGCCGAGATAAAAAACATAACATTCAAAATTTAATTTAAAAACATTAAACAATTTCGGCCCAATAATTTAAAACAACCCAATTAAAACCAAATTCAAATAAAACTGGGAGGAAGGGATCAAGCCAGCCCTGCTAGATGGAATAGATGTGCTTTCAGAACCCGATGAAAAGTCCGGAGGTCTGTTATCGTGCGTATCTCAGGGGGTAGGTCGTTCCAGAGGGCAGGTGCTGCCGCAGAGAATGCTCTCCCCCTGGGGGTCGCCAGCCGACATTGTCTGGCCGGCGGCACCCTGAGGAGGCCCTCTCTGTGCGAGTGAACCGGCCGGTGGGAGGCTATTGGCAGCAGAAGGCGGTCTCGCAAGTACCCCGGCCCTACTCCGAACTACTCAAAATTTCCGCTACCAGTTCTCCAGAACCTGTCAGAACCTGCTGGATTTCACCCCTGGGTTTAAACCTGGATAAAGTTTATATTAAAGGTGGGCCATATTGAAATTTCATTTGCTGCTTCTCTCTCCCCAACCCCCCCCCCCCAATTAGCCGATTATTGAAATACTAGGGTAAGCAAAATTTTGAGGAAGCATACTGGGCTGTGCGTGAGGTTTTTCTATTTCTCCATTAGCCCCTAACTGAGGGAAGTACAACTACTTATGAAAGCAGCGTCTTCAGTTCTGAAACTTGGAAACAGGTTGTGAATTGGAATGCACTGAAGCCTATTACAATTAAAACTTACTTCATTAATAGCTGCTAGTTGTTTTTGCGATGCAGAGAAGACATTCTCCCAGATGATCCAGGGTAATCTATGCTGTAGCATCTGGATGAATTAATTAGGCTTCTGCCAGATTTCATGCACCTGGCAGATTATGTAACAGTGGTGGAGTGTTTTTGTGCTCAGGAGAATCTTTGAATGATGGTAGGTTTTTTTTTCCCTCCCCAAAAGCACTTCTTAGAGAGAACCCAAACACATTCAGTAAATGAGAAGAGGGAAGAACTGTGACTATATAGGATGGGAAGATATAAATTGTGAAATTGGAGTGCTAGACATGAGAACGTTTCACTCATTGTAAAGATTCTGACGAAAATGCTGTTAGAAAATCACAACTCTGTGTAAACTGTTTTTTTCAGCTCACAAAGTTTACTCTATTTTCTCAAATTGAGGCATATTCTGAATCTATATACAATGTGTCTCAAATTAATGACTCTGCGTCGCTAACAAAACAGTAGGAAAAATCATTAACTAGGGAAAACAACACAGATATTCAGAAGCCATGATACAAAAAAATAGAACCAACAACAAAAAATCAGCATAACCGTTGAAGAGCTTAATATAGCAATGTTTCCGTTCTTTATTTTTTGCATCCACGGGTTGAGAAGCTTCCCTTCAGGATACCTAGCAATGAGGGGCTGTTCAGCAATTGAGTCAAATCCCTCTCTTAATGCACAAATCCAAATTCAAGCATTCAAAACAGAATCTTTGGCCATGCCAGACTCAATTGCACCACCAGGTAATAGCGGTAGTGTGGTTGATTGGGACCTGCACACTTAAACAGATCTCTAAGTAAGTGCTGTAAGTTAGACTTAACTCTAGTCACAGAGGCCAATTATGTAAAATGAAATAAAGCTATTACATGCTGTGTTTCATTATTTACGGGTTGATGAGCTGCATGCAAAAGCATTTATGGCATCAAACTGTAGTAAAACTTTCCTATCTTTAAAAAAGGATAAACATGTAAGCACTTGTTCTTCAGTAGACTATAAACATACGAGTGACTGCATTACATCAGCTTTTGGGTGTCAGATATGTGATGCATATTAAGGTTTATTTTCACATAATTTGTCCATTTGTTGTGTTTCAGAAAAAAAATCTGCCTTAATGCTGAACAGAAAATAAATAAATATAGAAAAGCTGGGCTATCGTCTTTCTCTGTCAAAAGCAGTCAATATAGCAATTTGATTCCATAATGTGACTGTTCCTTTCCATTTGCTAAATGTGGTTGGCCAAGAGGTTTTGATAGAGCTTGTCAGAAAATAAATCTTGTTTCTTGAATGTCTGTGATCCTTATTTAAGATAATCTTATCTTAAATTCATAGGATATGTTCCACATAGCATATTGAAACAGTATTGGTATTTTGAGAAAAATAGATGTAATTGGGTTGATTTTTGGTTGCGATGGGAGGGTATTGAGACAAAGGGTGTAGGTTTTATATCACTACTGATTTTTAATTTTCTTAAAGACTGACTTTTTTCTCTTGGAACAGATAATCAAATATATTTTTGAGGTACAGTAAGTTGTAATCCTTCACTGGGTTTTGAATCCAGTTCTAAACTCTCTGAGTTTAGAACATTTGCTGAGTCCTGTCCCAGTTTTGAAAATCTATTAATTATATTAAAAGTTTTTTTTAAAAAAAACAAAGGCAAAAACTCATTCAAATTAATATAAAGTAAGGAAGAAAAAAGAAAAAGAAAAGAAAAAGCTTTAAAATGCAAGAAATAAAAGTAAAATAGAAAAGAAAGAAGACACAAAGAAGTGACTTCTAATCTTTACAGCAATTATACAGTTATAAATATACCTCTTTCTATAAAGTTACAACATGAATATCCTCTTTCAATGATCTATCCTGCTTATTGGCAAAACCATGATTTCATTTTTTTCTGTTTCATGCCAGAAGTTCATAAGGGATGTCCTGTCCTAATTTTAAACGTAAAAGGAGGCTAAATCCATGAAGAACGTTTAAAGAAATTGGTTTAGCCTAAAGAAGTAGCTAAAGAAGAGAAAGCTGAAGGGAGAATCATACCACTCTTCCAATATAGACAGAAGGACTGTCACAAGCAAAAGTGCATGGATTTATTTTCCATAGTGCCTGAGCATAAGTTAAGAATCAGTGGGTGGAATCTAAATCCTATTATTAGAGGTTAATTCCTCTAAAGAACAGTTAAAGGAAATGGATATGTTTAGCCTAAAGATTGGTTTAAAGAAAAGAAGGTTGAAGGAAGACATGAGAGTAGTCTTCCAATATTTGAAGGGCTGCACAAGGAAGAAAGTGAGGATTTATTCTTAGTGTCCAAGGATAAAAGAAGATCCACTGGATGGAACCTTGACAGATGTAAACACAAAATAAGGATTGTGAGACCTGAAGAAGTGAAACAGCCTGCCTTCTGGAGACATGGGTGCTCCATCATTGAAGGTTGGACAACTCTTTACCGGGGTGGGTCTTGGGATTCCTGCCGTGTATAGTAGTAACCCTAACCCTAACCCTTACCTAGGAATTCTCCAAGGTCTGTTTCTACTCTATAATATTGAAATAGGTTTTGGATTGCTTTAATTGATCCTGAGTGGATTCATGAATTGTAAATAATTGCCAGATGTTTTAAGGCAGGGGTGTCAAACTCAAGGACTGGTGGCCGTATCCGGCTCAGGGGGTGCTTAGATCTGGCCTACGGGGCCACCCTGGAAACAGCAAAGGACTGGCCCGCGGTGCATCTGCCAGTGAAAACAGAGCTCGGGAGGGTTGCCTGTGGCCCTGCTGAACTCCATTTTCACTGGCAGAGGATTGCAGGAGGCCATTGCAGCTGAAAATGGAGCTCGGGAACCTGTTTTCGTTGGCAGAGCACTTGGGCCATCACAGGCACCTCCAACATGAATGACATCGAGCTGTCCATGCCCTCCCTGGCCACGGCCACCCAAGGTCAAACACAACCTTGATGCGGCCCTCAATGAAATAGAGTTTGACACCACTGTTCTAAGGGAACAAAAGCATTTTGACTTTATGCCATATGGATTCATGGTGTCAGGATCATTGGATGTTTTGAAGAGGAAATTGGACAGTCATTTGTCTGGAATGGTATAAGACTCTCTGCTGGTGCAGGAGGATGAACTACAAGACCACCAAGATCCCTTCTAACTCTTTAATTCTATATCCTATATCAGTGATGGATAACCTTTTTTCCCTCAGGTGCCGAAAGCGTGTGTGTGTGCCTGATAGCACATGTGCGTGTGCCCACACTCATAATGCAATGCCCCCCATATTCCCCGTACCCCCTGCGCATGCACACACAACCCCCTGTGCTCCCCTGCCCCCCGGAAAAGCATGCGCGACAACCCCTCATGCCCTGTTTTGGGCCTAGCAGCCTCCCTGAAGCCTCCGGAGGCCAGAAACGCCACATTTCCAGACTTCCGGGAGGCCTGTTTTTCACCTCCCAGAGCCTCCGCACGAGCCCTGTATTTACCTGGCATCCAAAATGGGCTGCATGGAGACTCCTGGGAGGGGACAGGTGGCGTGGTCGGGGCCAGCCAAAAACCAGATGGCTGGTGCACCCGGTGGAGCTGACCTAGGGCAACAGCTCGCGTGCTGGCAGAGATGGCTCCGTGTGGCACCTGTGGCACGTGTGCCATAGGTTCGCCATCACGGTCCTATATCTTACCTTTTCTTCTGTGCTTTCTTTTTAATGCCTTTAACGGCGTTCATCTGGGATTAAGACAAGATGCATTTATAACAACATTATAGAAAAAGAAACTCTCATTTGGCAGATTGACATCCCTGCTTCTATGCTAGCAATTAAGGAGCTTAAAGCAAACTGAATTTACCAGGAATTTGAAGTTCTAGGTTGAAGGTCTCATTGGTTTCATAATAGAGGAGCCAGAGTATCGTTCCTTTAAACCTCTGTACATGCATCTGGAGAGTCAATAGGAGGTAAACTGCAGCCCTTTTCTCTGAATGCATCAACAGCTGCTGTCTGTAAAAATGCAAAGGTAACTTGTCTTCAATAAATTTGCTATCAAAGCCCTCCTGTTTCTTGACAGTGCCTTTGGTCATTCCTCAGCCTGCCTGCTCCTGCCTGGACAACACCCCCTCCAGACAAGGAACATAGTCTGATGGTGACTTTCAAGTCATACTACAGTCATCACACTTTCAAAATTATATTGGATCACATAGAACACGGGTGTCAAACGTCATCACATTGTCACATGACGTATCACCACTTCCCCCCCCCCTTTGGTAAACTGGGGGTGGGCGTGGCCAGCACATGACGCATCTGGCCCACGGGCCGTGAGTTTGACACCCCTGACATAGAAGATTCTTCTTTCTCAGTCAGGGATTTCTGAAGGGGCTACAGCACTGCAAGTTGAGATTATTGCAGCGTCTTTTGCAGAGATCAGCGTGGAATACAATGTGGAAAAACATTTGGCACAGGACAGTCACCTGATCACCTGCATCTGTTTTTATGGATGAAGGGTGAAGTGGAGTGATCACCAGCATTTGTAGAGAAAGCCATAAAGATATGCTACTTGAAGACCTCCATTCCAATCAAAAAGACCTCTCTAAAGAAGAACGGGAGGAGCTGAGGAAAAAGAAGAGAAGAAAGAGGGAAAGCTTCTTTTTCCAAATCTTTCTCTGGTAAGAAACTGGCCGAGATGCTACCGTTTGGCAGACAGGGTGTTTGAATTCGACCTTTGATATAGAGTTCAGCCTTCAGTTCAAACAGAAGCTGATGTCTGTTTTGCAACCACACAAGGACATTGCTCAGCAAAGCAAGACTAGGCAAGCATCATCATCATCTACTTTGTAAATGTGGTTGGGTCACCTTCAGAATGTGAAGTGGCTTGGAAGAGGAGGCTGAAAGTTTTCCTGTCTCCTTGCTTTGATTTTGCTGCAGGCCAGAAACTGGGGAGAGATGATGTGCTGCTAACTCCAGCAGCGGAATGAAGGAACTTTTTTGTGCTTGCTTGCTGCAGGCCAGAAACTAGAGAACATTATTCTATGCAGTGTTATCAGGGGTGAAATGCTACCAGTTCAGGCTGGTTCGGCCGAACCGGTAGTAAAAAATGTTACTGGTTCACTGAACCGGTAGTAAATTTTTTTTTAAAAAAAAAGTTCCGATGATCAGCTGACCAATGCATGATCGTCGGAACTTTTCTTTTTGTTTACTTTTTAAGCATTTTTTTTTACTACTGGTTCCCTGGAACCGGTACTTAAAAATGCTTTAAAAAGCAAAAAAAAAAAAAAGTTCCCACGATCGGACATCGCTCAGCTGATCGTCGGAACTTTTTTTTAAAAAAACTTTTTAAGCATTTTTTAATTATTGGTTCAGGTGAATAGGTAGTAAAAAAATGCTTAAAAAAATAAAAAGGTTCCGATGATCGCGTGGCACAGCTGTGATCGTCGGAATCTTTTTTTTTTACTTTTTAAAAGCATTTTTACTACCTATTCGCCTGAACTGGTAGTAAAAAATGCTTTAAAAAAGTTTTTAAAAAGGTTCCCAAAAGCCTCCTTTTGGTGTGTACTGCGCATATGCACACAGTGTGTGTTTGGTGCAAACTGCACATGTGTGCACGTAGAGCACGCTTGGTGTACAGCGTGTGTGCGTGGCCAACAAACTGGTAGTAAACCGGTTCAGATTTCATCACTGAGTGTTATTTATTCTTTACTTAAATAAAGACATAATGAATGGCCAAGGTACAGTATAATTCATGTTTATAGCCCCTACAAAACCTTTTCTTAGAATTTTTGATATTTGGGGGATGCCATTTTTAGTCATTTTTAAGTGCTTGGATGACTAACTCAACTGTTCACATAAGCTTGGTGTCTTGTTATTTGCAATATCATCATCATCAGTAACAAGTGTTAGATATTTGTTGGAACTGCTTCTTGTATATAAAGAATTTTAATAAAGCAGGTGGTTAAAGAAACATCATGATTAAACACGTCGGAGAAAGCAAATAGCCATGAAGATAACTCTCCATTTGAAAGCGTAGAATGTGATCAAACGACCAGAGGCCATTTCTAAGCAATAGCACTAGCAATATCACTTAGACTTATACACCGCTTTACAGCCCTCTCTAAGCAGTTTACAGAGTCAGCATATTGCCCCCAACAATTTTGGTCCTCATTTTACCCACCTTGGAAGGATGGAAGACTGAGTCAACCTTGAGCCTGGTGAGAGTTGAACTGACAAATTGCAGTCAGCCGGCAGTCAGCAGAAGTAGCCTACAATACTGTACCCTAACCACTGCGCCACTGTGGCTCATCCATATAGTTAAAGTAGGAAGCTAGACTTTCAATTTTCTGTAGATTTTCAATTAACTTCACTGGTGATATGGTTGGCAAACAGGACATTATATTGTTTTCCAGTAGGATTTCCACTGGCAAATACTTTTGTGGTTCATAAAGGATGGTATGATATGCCAATGCCAGAGAACATTTACAGGAATCATCTTACAATTGAGTCCAAATTTTCTTCCAAGCAAGACAGCTTTTAACTGATCTGTGCCCCATTTTATGACCTCTCTTCAGCAAACCAATAAATTTGTTAAGTGAATCATGCAGTTTTTAAGCGGATCTGACTTCCCCTGTTGACTTTGTTTGTCAGAAGCTCCCTAAGAAGGTTGCAAATGGCAATCCTAGGACCCAGGACGCTGCAACCATTGTAAATACATGGCTGTTGTCAAGCACCGAAAGTTTGATCACATGACACTGGGGATGCTACAATGATCATAACTGATAAGTGGTCATAAATAATGTTTTCAGTACTGCTGTAACTTTAAACAGCCATTAAATGAATGGTTGTAAGTCAAGGACTACCCATGACTACCTGAATAGACCTGACATATCATGATCTATATTTTCTTTCTTTTTTTAATTTTTAATTTCCATTTTTCCAATTTACATAACAACAAGCATTTTTAACAGTACTGTGTCGTGTGTCTCTTACAGTTATCTACATTTATTTCTATATATTTTTGTTTCTCTGTTCTAACCACTTATACCACTTATCCCAAATCTCGTAAAATTCTATATCTTCCTTGCCTTTTATTTCTAATGTGAGCTTATACATCTCGGCACATTCTAATATCTTATGAATAATCCTCTCATTGGCTGGTATGTTTTCAAGTTTCCAACATTGGGCATAAACAATTCATGCTGCTGTTACTATATGTAAAATGGTATGTTGGAGTTGCTTCTTTATCTTTTGATTAATTATTCCTAATAAAAATAATTCAGGTTTAAATTCAATTTGTTCTCCTGTTATCTCCTGTAACCATCTCCTTATCTGTTCCCAATATTTCTTTGCTTTGGGGCATTGCCACCACATGTGATAGAATGTTCCGTCCTTATATTTACACGATCTATATCATGATCTATATTTTCACTGAGGAAGATAAACCAGTGTTTGTTAGACCCTATGAACTTTATGAGCTCTGAGTCTCATCCTTGTTAATCCTCAGGGTCAGAGCAAAGAAAGAGGTGTTGATCATCCATACTCAGAAGTCTCTTCTTCTACTACACAGCTTAGATTTTCCACCCCTTCTCCTCATAATAAGCCCAGAAATAGGGCTGATAGTAAAACTTCCTTTTAGAGTATACATTATTTTAATTGTTTGGAGGAAAACCAAATGACTTAGGAAACAGCTGGAATATAATCAAAAGGACTTATAAAAAGCTCATATGCTTCCTTGAGTATTCTAGGAAGGACAACAAAGAATATTAAAACTCATAATGACAAAACTGTGGTGGATTGAAGATGAAGCAAAACAGTGTTTCGATGCCTGAGGCTGATAGTTTTGTAAGACAGACGTAGTTGTACCAGACAGATAGTCTCCCTCCCTCCCTCCTTCCCTCTCTCTCTCTCTCTCTCTCTGTGTGTGTGTATGCACACGTGTGCATCTCTTCATTCTCAATGTGCTTCTTTGTGCTTCCAAACGTGGCTGCCTATCCATACTCACATTCTTCCAAATATCCTTTTGTGTTTAAATCAAACTTTTTAGCAATGACTTGGGGCCAGAGAATCTTATTACATCTAGATGTGCGACTTAACCTGTTGATTCTGTTTCAGTTGGAGGAAAATAGCAGAGGGGAGGAATGAAGAAGAGGGAGGACTTTGTCTTTCTCCAGCTGTTTTTGTCAAGTGGTGAGTGAGTGTTTCTGCATGAGCATCTCAGCAGTCATCTCCCTCAGCCAGGTGTTGGTTTGGAAATATATTTGAGGCCCCACAGAGAGAAGAATGCCCTTCCCTCCATTTTGCTTCGCAAGCTAGCTTTTTAAGCATGTGAATACAATCAATTCAGTTACAGTCAGTGCAGTTCTGTAGGCATTCCTGTATGATTTTACACACTTCTTCATTGATATTTTGCTGTCCTTCTCTTATGGAACAAAGGATGGCCAATCCTAAACCTGCTTAGCTTTAGCAGGATTGCTGCATCATAAGCCTTAGCTTTTCCTGTATTTTCAGTATTTAAGCTGCAATGTGTGATTACAGTTGTGTGTCAAATGTAATTTAATTTTTTGACACCCGGATATCACCTCTGTGTACATTGGCAATTTGATAGCTATTTTTGGGTACATTGGGAGAACTGGCTGGGCTAAAAAAGCTAAGTTTTTTTTCCCCATGAGACACAACAGGTCACAGGTATGTGCTACCTTCAGCCCATTTTCTTCCCAGGCAACCATTATTTTCAAGGCAAATGAGTACCTGTCTCTGCCTGAGTTTTTTGGTCTGTCTTGGGACTGCTGGTTCAGCACGATTGTTTCCTCAGTTGCTTCCCTTTGTAATAACCTTCTTGTCAGATATTCATTATGCCTCATTTTTTTAAAAGTGTGCATGTCTGTCTGATGTCAGCCATAGCAATTTTGACTTGTTTATTTGTTATGCTATTAATTACTTTGTAAACTGCAATTGTCTAAGCAGCCTACAAAATAAAGCAAAATAAAAATGAGTGCTGCCTTTAATAGTTCTTGAATAATTCTTGCATAATTACTGGTACTAGCAAAGGGAGAAAGCCCCTCAATAAATTATGTAAAAGAGCAAATGACATCATTCCAACCTGTGAACATTTAATTATTTTGCTTAAGTTTCATTCCTCTTTTGTGTTTTTGACTGAGATATAATCTGCAATCTTATTGATAACTTTCTGCTTTCTTCTGGAGATTGCTAATCCAATAAAGAAAACCAATAGTCCTCAATTTACAATCAAAATTGAGCCAAAAATTTATGTTGTGTTTTGCCCCATTTTATGACTTTTCTTGCCACAGTTGTTAGGTGAAACTCTGCAGTTAAGTTAATAACATGATTAAGTGAATCTGGGTTCCCCATTGATTTTGCTTGTGAGAAGGTTGCAAAAAGTGATCAACTTTGCAACTGTCATTGCATGTCTGTTGCCAAGTGTCCAAATTGCATTGCAACTGTCATAAATACAAGCAACTGTCATAGATACATGCCAGTTGCCAAGTGTCCAAATTTTGATCATGTGACCATGAGGATGCCGCAGCAGCCATAAGTGTGAAAAATAGTTATAAGTAACCTTTTTCGGTGCTGTTGTAACTTTGACCAGTCACTAAACAAATGGGTGTAAGTCAAGGACTACCTGTACAGTGGACTAATGGATAGTCCCCTGAGGAATTTCCTCAGTTAATAATTTTAGCAAAATATTTCTGTTCCTTTTTAACCACTGTTTCACTGCTACTGACAAGGTTGATTTTGAATAACAAGTTGATGGTGGCACCAACTGACTAAACTCCCAAAGCACTCAAAGCAGTGGGTTCTAACCAGTTTTACCCACCGGTTCCCATTGTCCACACGCTTTGCGCGCGATCGCTTCGCTCGCAGGCGTGCCAAACGTTTACTCACACTGAGTAAAAAAACAGCTGAGGCATGGCAATCCACTCTGCCGGGCCTTACAGCTGAGCTAAAAACAAAAGAAATAAAGGTAGGTATAGCCGGGGGGGGGCAGTGGGGGGGGCGGCGGCGGGGGGGCAGGGGGGTCCAACTGACTTTCGGAGTGAACCGGTTCGCTCTCCTATCAAGATTTCCACTACCGGCTCTCCCGAACCGGGGAGAACCGGTAGCAACCCACCACTGACTCAAAGCCCAATCAGATGTATTGGTTGTACTTCATTTGTTGTGTGTATTTCCCATAATAAAGGAGGAATGATTTCTGTTTAAGAGCAAAAGATCATTGAATACCAATGGAGAAATTGATCAGGAGGAGTACAGTACTAGGAGTCCCAACCCATTGCAAGGCACAGTGAGGACAAAAGAGATTGGAAGAAAACTATAATTTTACACTCTGAGGTGAAGGGACATATTTTGGTCATCAAAACTGAAAAGGCGATGTTTTATACTTCGTTTATAGATAAACGATGAGACCTGGGAAGAAGGGATTATTTATGATATTTTAAGAGGTGATAAGTTACTAAAATTATAGTTGTGATAAAGGGGAAGTCATTTCTTCATATGTTTTTTTTTTACTGTATTCATATTTTTTATATTTTTTTCTGTCTTTTTTTCTTTTCTGTACCTTTTTTTTTTTAGTTTGTAGTAGCTTTCTATTATTGCAATGATCAATATTAATAAATTACTGTCTAAAAAAATAGGAGTACTAGTGTTACAGCCAACTGTGGGGCATAAATTGAACTGGATTTTTTGGACAACTTTCTCCCTCATGATGTAACGTTCAAACCTTTCTTTTCCCAGCCCGTGACTGGCTTCTTGTGTGACTGAGAGTCTTGTTCAAATAATAAATTAATTGAGGATATAAAACACTACAAATGGGTTTGTTGAATCCTGAAACTGCTCAGTACCATTTATAGAAGTCAGGAGAGTGATTATGTTCTTGTTACTTTCTGTCTTCTGGCACATATTTGGGGGTGGGGTGGGGGGCAGAGAAAATCTGCATGTATTTTTCTTATTTGTATTTTGAGGATCCCTGTAGCGAAGCCAGTAATAACTGCATAGTAGTGTATGTGGACAGGCAATGTTAGTAACATATTTTTTAAAAAGATAAGATGCCTCTATAAGCATTTATTTATAAGAACATGGAATGGAAACTAGAATAGATCAGTAATTGTCAACCATTCAAGATACATACATACATATTTTTAGTTTTCACTGTTTTTTTTTTCAGAAACGAAACTTGGTTCCTTTCATTGCTTGAAACCCAATTTTAATGGTTTTGATGATTTAATGATTGTACTGTGCTGAACTTCACTAGCATTGCTGTGGGGTGTGTTTTCTGTCAGCAATTGATATGGACAAATTCAATTATTTGTCATTGCCTTGAAAACTGGAAAATGCTTAAAGTAGCAATAAAAACATTTTAGTGATGTATCCCTCCCCCGCACTAGTTTCTCTTAGAGAAGAATGAATATACAGTATAAAAAACTATTTAAATGTTCCTCTGCAACCAACCTCCCCTAATCTGGAATCATCTAGATATAGCTGACTTGGCTGGGGAATTCTGGGAACTTTGATTCCAGTTTGGCAGGAGCACCAGAATAAGGAAATACAATACTTCGGGGGTGAAATCTAATTTTTTTTGCTACCGGTTCTGTGGGCGTGGCTTAATTAGTGGGCAGAGCTTGGTGGTAAGGTGACTGAGTGGGCATGGCTTGTTGGTCAGGTGGGCGTGGCCAAGTCAATGTCACTTCTTTGCCCTTTTTTAACCTACAAAACACAACACAACACAACTGGCTCACCCACAATGTAAAAGCAGCTGTGCTAGACCCAAAATGGCCCCTGCAACAAGCAGGAACCTCACACAGCCACAAAAAGCCCCAAAAAACCAACTTTCACACTTTACACACACAAAATTCCACATACAGCTTTGTGAGATTTTGTATGTTTGTGTAGTTAGAGTGAAACACTACAGAAACACACTAAATCTCAGAAAGCTGCACAAATATTATTTTATTTTATTTTTATTATTATATAAAAGCAGCTAAATTCAAAACTTCCTAAACTTTAAATGGCTAGGTCTAAAAAAAGAACAACTAAAAAAACCCCCAATTAACTTTTTTTTTAAAGCTCCCAAAGGGGAAAAAAACTTACCCAATAGAACAGGGGTCTCCAACCTTGGCAACTTTAAGTTGTGGACTTCCAACTCTCAGAATTCCTCAGCCAGCTTCGCTGGGAGTTGAAGTCCACAAGTCTTAAAGTTGCCAAGGCAGGAAGGCAGGCAGGCAGATAGAGATGCTCACTGATGAGCTTGATTGCAGGCAGGGAGATTCAGTTGCTTGCTGATGCAATGGATTGCAGCTATTACAGCAAGCAAAGCAAGTCAGGTGTTGCAACCAGCAGCTAAGGTAAGCAAGCTGGAGGCTGGGAGGGTGGGGGGAGGAGAGATTTTTGCTAACTAGCTAACTGCAGGCAACTTAGCTGGTATTGTCAGAGCTTGCATCGTCAGAACTATTTAAAATGAAAAAAGTTTTTTTTTTCTTTTAAATGGCTCTGGAGATCCAAGCTGAGTTGCCTGATTAGCAGGCAACTGAGCTGGCATTGTCAGAGCTTGGCTCAGTCAGGCGGCTCAGCCGGGCATGGTGGGTGGGGGCAGGGATTTTTGCTACCGGTTCTCCGAACTGCCCTTCGCCATCGCTACCTACTCGCCTGAGCCGGTCCGAACCGGGAGGATTTCACCCCTGCAATACTTCCTATTATAAGTATGTGATATGGTATGTGGGTATGACCTGTGGGTACCGGGTAACCAATCAAGGGGTCGGATTAAAGGCAGTTTAGCCCACACCTGGATAGTGAGTGGAATAAGACACTCAGAAGAAATTCTCCCTAATTTTTGGGGTCTGTTTTCAGGAAGAAAGAAACCCTCCTTTTTAGTGATATATAGTCATATATTGTGACACATGTGTTACCAAAAAATAATTGTAGTGTAATATTAGGTTGGTGGAAATAAAGACCCCTATGATTTCATATCTTTCATTAACCTTGGTTTGTTTCTTATTATTTTCTTATTAAATTTATATGCTGTCTATCTTGCTATCCATGACGACTCTGGGCATCTGGAATGAGAGGTTTAGCTGAGTCGAATTGGGTAGGGAAAGCCCACTTTTCAGTATTAATTTGGAGAAGGTATTCCAACCATACTATAGATTGCTCTGAGTCCCAAGCAACCAGACCACACATGTCCATGCTTGCTACTTTATTGTATTCTGCCTATTATGCAGGAATCTTCCCAGACTGGCAGCCTCAGCCTGGGAACAGATAGATAAGAACATAAGGTTCTATATGGAGCTTGGGGAAGGGGGTGTCACTTCTGGATTTCTTGTGACTGTACAAGGACTGGAGGTTACTTCTGCACTTGAGGCCTCTCCCCTGCCAGGCTGGGTGTTTTCAACAGGTTCTAATGTTACCGAAAATACTGATGTGACAAACTGGACATAGGGAAGAAGAAGATGGTAATTTGATGGGTCTTTTGCTCAGCTTCTAAACTTTAGTACTCCAGAGTTGAATGATAGTTTTTATTGGATTCTTTGATGAGAAAGCATGAATGAACATTTTGAAGTAGGTGATTTGATCGTGATGTGTGCTTCCTATATGGAAGGAAAGATTTGAACATCTACTCTCAAGTGTCAACAGACAGCTGCAAAAGCCAGGCATGGATATGAAACCACCTGAGCACATTCTGATTCCAGCAATTAAAGCAATTTACAGAGCTTGTAAGAAAAGAATATCACATACTGTCTCCTTTATGAAGAACAAAAGCGTTTCAATCCTTTCACTTCAAGTTTGCCCTAACTATTATATAGAGAGGGAGGTTTAATGAATCATTGTTTAACTTAGATACGGCGAAGTGTTTGACTGTAGCATAGTCCCAAATATGTACATAGAACTTTGCTGACAGACCCTTATTTAACTATGATTAATGGACCTTGGAGAGGTATTTAATTACTTAGGTAGAAATCTCAAAGCTCTCTCTGTATGTGTGTGTGTGTTCCAGCCATATTATTTAATGTGATAGTTGTCAGCATTCCAGAAAACCCCAACTCCGAGTAAAGACACGGAAGCAAGCATTTTCCAAAGTTCTCTTTACTAGAATAGGTAAACTGGCACATCTGGGAAAACCCGAATTTGAAAGGTCTGGGTTTTCCCCTCAGTAAATCAAAACCCTCAAAACCATCCCCTCACTCCTCAGTTGATCACATGCTCCAATCAACGTCCATCCCATCTCGACTCAGCACTCCGACCACTCCTTCTCCAGATGCCGGATCTCCCTGACCTTGACCGACAGGAAGAATGCTATTATGTCTACAAACAATCCCTCTACTAAATCCCCCCTCCTACTTTCCCACACATGAGAGGGTGGCAGCATGGAAGCTTCTGGCCTAATATGGCTTCCAAAGCTGACAATATTATTAAGATCTCTGGAATTAATATATTCCTTGTAAAAGCTAACATTCTTTGTACAAGGAACACAAGAATTTGAAAATACCCTAAAAGTATTAGGAACATATATATTCCGGACTTCAGAGCTCTTTTTGTAATAATGTTTTATATCGTGTTTCCCCGAAAATAAGACCTTGTCTTATATTTTTTTGAACTCCGAAATAAGCGCTTGGCCTTATTTTCAAGGAGGTCTTATTATTTTGGGGCGTGTGGAGCAAGATGGGGCTCCTCTTGCCATCTTACCTGATTTCCAGATCTGTCTCCCTAACCCTAACTAGAGGAAAAGGCGGGGACCGGCTGCGCATGTAGTTAAATATTTTCAGGGAGGGCTTATTTTTGGGGAGGGCTTATTTTAGCGCATGTGCACAAAAGCCCGATTGGGCTTATTATTCTGGGAGGTCTTATTTTTGGGGAAACAGGGTAGTTTTAAAGAGCACTATGCATCTCCTGTGCTGTCAAGGGAAAACATGTCTTTTAATGATAATTTCTCCATTATAAAAATGAAGAGTTTTTCTCAGTTCACCCTCCTTGAATTACATGTTTTCTTTACATATTCGTAATTGTTATCTGTACTAATGTGAAATGTGAAAACTTTTGATCCTGAGAGAACTTCTTCTGATAATTAAACTATGTGTTGTTCATCCTTTATAGTAAAGTTATAGTGATGAATGTGATCTCCCTTTTTCATTTTTCATGGACCACTAGGGTAGAGTCGGGTGGAATGAAAGGATTTTGATTCTCTTTAGTATATTATGTTATACTATGGGCATGGCAGGGGAAGGATACTGCAAAATCTCCATTCCCACCCCTCTCCAGGGGAAGGATACTGCAAAAACCCCATTCCCTCCCCACGCCTGGGGAAAGGATATTGCAAAATCTCCATTCCCACCCCATTCTGGGGCTAGCCAGAGGTAGTATTTGCTGGTTCTCCTAACCGCTCAAAATTTCCACTACCAGTTCTCCAGAACCTGTCAGAACCTGCTGGATTTCACCCCTGGTACAGATGAAATGTATCCTTGGGTGAAATGTTACAGCAATATGGAGAGGTTGATGGCCATTTCATATATTCTATTTTAATCCATTGCATTATAAACATTCTCTTGGTGAATTACACTTTCTCAAAACCATAACATATTTAAGCATCAAAGGTCTCTTTGTGGTGTTCTCTAGACCAGGGGTCCCCAACCCATGGTCCGTGGACAGACTTGTCCATGGCATGCCAGAAACAGGGCCGCACAAACAAGTGAAGCCTCATCCTTGGGATACAGGCAGCACATGAAACCATGCCCCCTCCGGTCTGTGGAAAAACCTCTGTCCACAGAACTGGTCCCTGGTGCCCAAAAGGTTGGTGATCACTGCTGTAGATAACGTTCCTCAACCTTGCTGGCTGGGAAATTCTGGGAATTGAAATCCCTACATCTTGTCAAGATTGAGTAGCATTGCCATAGTTCATCTAGGCAGCTACTACTATAAAGCACTCTACCTGGAAACCAAAGTTTCAAAATGCCGCAGCCCACATACTTTTGAGCTTCTGTCACTGGGAGCACATAATGTTGATTTTGCCAAGGACTCCATTGGTTGCCATGGCTTGGCAACTAGACACCTCCAAGGCCGACTCCAGCTATTTTGGCCCCCCTGATTGGATCTAGAAATTGCTGTAAGTCTTAAATTTGTGTGGGTAACACCTGAGGCAAGAAGCTACTACAGGTAGTCGCTACTACAGGTAGTAGCTACTACAGGTAGTCCTGGTCTTAGACCACAACAGAGCCCAGAATTTCTGTTGCCAAGCAAGACAATTGTTGAGTGAGATTGTTGGTTTGAGTTCCGAACTTGAAAATTTGTTGCAAATGTTTCATCACCATTCAAGGAGATATAGTCAGTGTGTTTTGAATTGTGCTTGTCTGTCAGAAGACAGGTCTTTAAACACTGACAGACAAGCACAATTTGATGTCTCCTCAAATGGTGACGAAACGTTTGCAACCAAATTGCCAAGCTCAAAGCTCAAACCAACAGCCTTCCTAACCACCAACCCAAGCTACTAATATTCAAACACATTTCAATTGTTAAATGAGTTGTCCACCATTTTATGATAATTTTTGCCTCAGTTCTTAAGCGAATCACTGCAGCTGTTAAGTGAATCTTGCAATTGTTATGTGAACCTGGCTTCCCCTATTGGCTTCACTTGTCGGAAGTCAGCTGGGAAGGTTACAAATGGTGATAACATGACCCTGGGACAGTGCAACTGTCATATATACATGCCAAGTGTCAAGCAACCAAATTTTGACCACATGACCATGGGGAATTGGGGATGCTGCAATGCTCGTAAGTGTGAAAACCAATAATAAATTTTTCAAAGCTGTTGTAACTTCAAATGGTCACTGAACGAATGGTTGTAAATTGAGGAATGTTATGGAATACGCTCCCTGTGAAGATCAGGCTGACTCCCTCTTTGTTGTTTTTTGCAAGCTTCTAAAGATGGAACGAAAGGGACGCAGTGGCTCAGTGGCTAAAACACTGAGCTTGTCGATCAAAAGGTCGGCAGTTCAGCAGTTCGAATCCCTAGTGCCCCGTAACGGGGTGAGCTCCTGTTACTTATCCCAGCTTCTGCCAACCTATCAGTTTGAAAGCCTGTAAAAAATGCAAGTAGAAAAATAGGGACCACCTTTGGTGGGAAGGTAACAGCGTTCCGTGCGCCTTTGGCATTTCGTCACGCCAGCCACACGACTACAGAGACGTCTTCAGACAGCGCTGGCTCTTTGGCTTTGAAACGGAGATGAGCACAACCCCCTAGAGTCGGGAACGATTAGCACATATGTGCGAGGGGAACCTTTACCTTTATAGATGGAACCTTTTAAAAGCCTTCCTCTGATTTGAGGTGTTGTTCCAATATTTTTAACTGTAGCATTGTGGAATTAAATATATATATATATATATATACAGGATTTGTATTACATGTTTTATGTGAGCCACCAATATTTCTTTTTAATTGCAGCAACATTCAAGTATGTTTGAGAATTGAATAAATACACACCCTTGGACATCCCTCTTCTCTAAGGGGTGCAGTTCCAGAAAGGCCTATGGTCTTCTTTAGAACTTGGTAGAATTTTCATTACATGCTGCAAGTTTACAAAAGATAGGCCTGTTTTGTTAAGCAAAAGAGTTTCAAAATTGTTATCTTGCTCTAGAGCAAAACTTTCCGAATGATGTATCACTGAATCCCTGCTACATTCGTATTTATAATTGTGCTCATGTACCAGTCCTTTCCAAATCATATGCCTCTACTCATCGTTCCAAAAATTAACACGTGAATTAGTCAGATTAAAAGGGCTGTTCGCCTTTTTTTTTTTTTAACGGATCATTTTTCTAGGCTGAATAACTCCCATTCCCTTGATTTTTAAAGCAAAACTATTTTTCCCTACTAGAATTTCTGGCAAACATTCTTTTTAAAATACTGCATTGCTTAACAAAACATTGCAAGCCCGACATCAAAGCTACAGTTTGTTGGAGTTGATTAGCAACTTGATTACCCATGAGAACTAAGTAGTCATTTTAAAATGGGAATATTGCATATAAATAATCTTCCTTTTGGAATGATTAGTACAGCTATTGGCTAGGCTTGATACTCACTTGGCTCAGAAGCCAAATTATATTATTCTGGCACTCATTAGCAGTTCTCATAACTTTAGATGTTACTTTACACCATACTAGTTTGGATTAGAGACAGAGGTTTTACAGTGTTTATCTCATAACCTGTATTTATTGCAAGCTTTGAAAAGTTTATGGAGGAGCTAATAAATTTGTAAAGGAAAAAAAAAATCCCATCCTCTTTGAAAGGAGAATGAAATAGGACCTTATATATATATATTTATACACACACACACACACACACACACACACACACACACACACACATATATATATATATATATATATATATATATATATATATATATATATAAAATTTATATTTATATGCCGCCCTTCTCCGGAGACTCAGGGTGGCTTACAATGCGTTAAGCAATAGCCTTCATACTTTTGTATATTTATACAAAGTCAGCTTATTGCCCCCACAAACAGGGTCCTCATTTTACCCACCTTAGAAAGGATGGAAGGCTGAGTCAACCTTGAGCCTGGTGAGATTAGAACTCGCAGTAATTGCAGACAGCTGGATGTTAAATGCTGCCTTAATAGGAGGCATTAGCCTGCTACACCACTCAGGCTCCTCATATATGCATTTAATATATATGTATATTGTATTACAGTCGGTTACATATTACTGACCTGCGTGAATAAGAGAGAGGAAGAAAACAGAAACAATCACAAAGATTTCTAAAGTTATAAATGTTTATTATTTTGCTTTTTTTCAGTCCTTATATTTGTTTTGTGTGTCTATGTATATGTGTATGTGTGTTTCTGTCCCATAGTAGTTATTGTGCTGGAGTAGAAGCAGTGAGATCAGGGGTGGGCTTCAAAAATTTTAGCAAGGGGATCTCTGCTCGGTTGCTGGGTGGGTGTGGCCATGGTGGGCGTGGCCTAATTCGCCTCCTGCACCACGGTGGGGTGGGGGGAGCGTTTTTGCCCTCCCTGGGCTCTGGAGATTTTCCTCGAGCCTCCGGGAGGACAAAAATGGTCTCCCCAGGCACTGGAGGCCCTCTGGAGTCTGGAAACAGGCCTCTGTGCATGCCCTGCTTACCTGCATCCAAAACAGGCCATGTGGAGACTCCTGGGAGAGGAGGAGCGGGGTGGGAGGGGCCATCAAAGAGTGGGATTTGAGGGTTCTCTGAACTGCACAGAATCTTAACTAGAGGTTCTCCCGAACCCCTGCAAACCCCCAGCAGCCCACCCCTGAGTGAGATTCAGATTATAGTCCTCTCTTAGCATGGAAGCTGGGTGGGTGAATTTGGGCCCAGTCGTACACTAGGTGGTGTGGTGGCCTAGAGGTGGAGCTCTTGCCTCACAATCAGGAGGCTGTGAGTTTGATCCTAGGTAGAGACTAATATTTCTCTCTCTGGGCACGATGAGAATATATCTGCTGAATATAACTTCGCATTGGCAATAGGAAGGGCATCCAACCAGTAATCACTCAGCTCTATTTCAATTGCCTAGACTCTACCCTGCAAAGGATTATGGGGTCATTAAAAGTTGTTGATAATGATGATACACTCTCACTGCTAGACTGGGAAGTCTATCTACCAATGTGCACTGGGTTGACAGCCCATAACTTTCAATAAAGAGGCCTTTTGTTGGAGTGGATTAATTCAAGATGATGATGATGACTATCATCATTACTATTATCTGTTGTAGAGCTTATGCCTAAAGTGACTCAGATTAAGTCTTATGCATGCCAGTAAACATTAGTAGACGTTAACTAATTCATATATTTGAAAAAGGGCGCTTTTTAAAAAAATCATGAGAAGTAAGAACCTCAGGCTAATATGAAAACTAATCAGCTTATAACTTGCCATACCATACTATTAGCTATTAGGTGATAATCTTCTAAATAGTAGAAATGTTGGCATATATCTACCACATAAACAGAAATTACAGAACTGGAATTTCCAAATATGATGACTAGGAATTCTTGTTGTTGTAATCCCTGCATCTAGAGGGCACAACATTTGAGTAAGAGGGAAAATCTTCCCGCTATCTGACCGGTTTATCATCTGTGTGGGCTTAGAACCTTTGCAAAAGATAAGAAATTGTCATTTTTAATGAAGCAGAAGAAAATGAAAATAGAAGAATTCTACATGGATTCTAATTATATTAACTGTATCAGAAAAGGAAGGCTGGAAATGTAAGATACAAATAATGCATTCACTTAGTTATATATCCTTAATTTGATTAAATTTAAATCTAAATCTAATTAAATGAAATTTAAATGGTACTGCTTTTTTCTTTGTCCTAGCATTGCCTTTTAGAGTGCGCTCTTCATCATGCAACTTAAAGAGAGATTAAGTTAGTTGTCTCAGTAAACCTTTGTTGGTTGTCTGAATTGTTTTCAGCTGATTGATATTTGAATTCACATTTGAATTTGAATTCCTTCTCAAGAAATTCAAGGCATGAAATTCCTATTCTCCATTTAAGTTTTGCAATTTAAATAATTCATCAGACCTGGAATGAATCAGAATAGCTGTTCTAAATCTGAAAGAATGTACTAAGATTTTATTTAGCGTCTTTTGTGTCTTTTTGTGATGTCTTTGTGGCAAATATGCATATTCCATTCAATCAGTTACCTGACATTGCAAGCCTAGGCTGTAGGTACTTTCTCTGAAAAATGTCCTGAACACAACCTCTTCTTCAAACCTTTTCACAATATTGTGTCCATTCATAATTATTATTTATTCAGTCCAATGATATTGTGGGAATCTGAGTGAATTTCACTTATTTCATAAACCAAGCCATCTAATATTTTATTTATTTATTTTATTAGTCATATTTCTATGCCGCCCACTCTCCGAGGACTCTGGGCGGCTTACACCAAAGACAGTATACTAAATAGCATATTGGCCCCAACAATCTGGGTCCTCATTTTACCCACCTCGGAAGGATGGAAGGCTGAGTCAACCTTGAGCCGGTGAGATTTGATCCGCTGATCTGCTGAACTAGCAGTCAGCTGAAGTAGCTGCAGTACATATAATATGTAATATGCTACGTGTCAGCATGATGACTTCCTTTCATTCAATTCAGAGTGATAACAAAGATTAGTTGTGTGAATATGTAGTCAAACAATCAGGCTGTTTTGGACCAGTCCTGTCCTTGTATAAATCTCACAGAGGTTGATTAGCTCCATCAGAGTGAGTTATATCATTTGCCAGTGACAAAAACAAAAAACAAAATGAAGATTTTCCTAGAGCTTTGAGGCACCACCACTTGAAATGGCGGCGTTTTCTGACAACACAAATCTCTCCAAGAATGACCAACTTGCAAAAATCATTTCAAATGTGTACAGCCATGTCATTGATGGGGGAAACTGTCAACACAGACAACAGGTAACTGCTCCTTTGGTGTCCTCTTATTAAGTCATAATAATTTTGATACAGTATTTCTCTGAGCATTTCCCTGGTATAGATTTGATTAGAAAGCGCCATCTAGATCAGTGTTGGTGAATCTTTTCAGCACTGAGTGCTGAAAAGGGAGCACGTGTGCCGCAACCCAGAAGAAGAGCTGCCCAGGGTGCATGCGTGTGCCCAAAAATGAACTTCCAGTTTCTGGCGCGCTAGTCTGCCGGGTTTCTGGCATGCATGCGCGCACAATGATCAGCTGGCTGGCACGCATGATCTCACAGGATCATGCCTTCGTGCGTGCGACAGTGCCGTAAACTGGAAGACCTGGTCTTTCATTTTCCTGCGAGATCATGTGTGCCAGCCAGCTGATCATTGCGCGTGCATGCACGCCAGAAACCTGGAAGAAGAACGGGTGACACCGTGCATGCCAGGTGACATGGCTCCGTGTGCCATTTCAGGCACGCATGCCATATGTTTGCCATCACAGGTTTAGATCATTGAGTTCAACCCTGTGCTCAGGAGTTGAACTGGGAATTCCTGCTTGTGCAGGAATCCAGATTAAAGCATCCCAGACCAGATGGTTGACTAACCTCTGCTTGATCACATCATATGAGGGGGAGCTTACCACCCATGGAGATGAAGCTTGGTATTAACCAGTCAGTGTTTTGAGAGACTTCCACAGCTTTGCAAAATGTTAATTGCAAAATGTTAATAGGCTTCTTCAAAATTTCACTTTGTCATAACGTTTTTAAAGGAACATTTCTAAGCAATTAAAAATAGGATTGTGACTTTAATGAATAAAGGCTTCCAATTTCATCAGAAATGTTATTCATTCACAGAAGAAATTGTGTTTCATTCACTGATAGTAGGTTAGTCCAAATCCATTAGTCCATTAGTCTAGTTTAGCTAGACTTGCATGGTTGGATATCTATTCATTCCTGGAACTTATATTCATTAATCAAACTATTAAAAATGATTTCAAAAATATCTGTAGCTCTTAGGGAGGCATACCTTATGGTTTAGCTGCCAATACAATGTTCAAATATAAATATCTTCAGACTTACTAAAAGGTCTATCACAGTGATGGCTAACCTTTTTGCTGTCGCGTGCCAAAAGCGGGGGGAGCATGGAGGGTCGCAGGTGCGGGTGCCCACATCCATAATTCAATGTGCCCACCCTCCCGTGTTTGCGCACGTGACCCACCATACTTCCTCCTGCTTTTGGCACCCGATGGCATGGTGGGCCCAATAGGCCCGTGTTTTCCCCCACCCCAGGCTCCAGAGGCTTTCTAGGAGCCTGGGGAGGGCAAAAACAGCCTTCCCCATCCCCCAGAGGCCTTCCGGAGGCTGGAAACAGCCAGTTTCCCGACTTCCAGTGGGACCGGAAGGCCTGAAAATCAGTTGGCTGGTGTGCGCATGCACGCTGGAGCTAAGCTAGAGCAACACTTGCGTGCCCACCAATATGGCTCCGCGTGCCACCTGTGGCACCCGTGCCATAGGTTCGCCATCACGGGTCTATCACTACCAAAAGAGAAAGTAGATGTATAATTTGTTTTCTTACTTCACAATCATCCTAAAATTTTTGTTACTATAAAAATTAATTATTGCAATGTTAAAGAATAATTTAGACCATTGAACAAAATGTATTCTTCTGCACAGATATAAATTAGTTTGAGCTGGAAATGTATTTATTGCATGTGTATCCTACTTATTTTGGAACAGTTGGAAGCGGCTAATATAACAATTATTATTTGACTTCATTGTCAGGTTGACTTGAACGTTTATAAATCTTTAGTCTTGAAGGCATCTTTCTCAGAGGAACAAATACAGCGAGATGCATGTATTTCCAAGATGAGGTTCAGGTTGAGGTTCACATTTCTTTTCTCCATTTTTAAAAATGATGAAAAACAAACTTTCCCCCCAGTTTTTTTGGTCTAATAACCCTCAGTTTTGTTCTTTTCTTATAGGAAGAATCCTAAATCGTTTCTCCAAAGATATTGGCCATTTGGATGACTTGTTGCCACTAACATTCTTGGACTTTGTACAGGTAATCTATGGACTTTTGCAGATTTGGGTTTGGGGTATCCTAGGTCTTGATGACATGTATGTGTGTATGTGTGTGTATGTAATGAATTTAGTGAAAGTACTTGTTTGAGAAGGGCGTAGTCCAAAACTGTAGAACAAGTGGTAGTGACTGGGAAGAAGAAATGAGTAATAAGTGGCTGGTAGGAGTAGCTCTTAACAGTTTACCATTATGTCAGGGTTTCAGTATGTAGTAGTTTAATGCTTGGTAAATTGTACCTGGTTTGCCTTTGAGACATTTGGCAAGCTTTCTGCAGTGTTATGAAACATATCCACAGTAAAGGAACAATCAGCTCACATGAAAAGATAGCACCGATTAACCTAATTATGCATGTACTTCCTCAAAGAAGCCAATGTTTACTATAGCTGTTTGGATTGAAATAGGTGTGGTCATTTACAAAGAAGAGATTAGTAATAATACTTCTGAAAATAATAGCTTCAATGGAAACAAAAGAAAGAAGTATTATAAATACAAAAAGGTTCTCTAAGTATAAACGATGTTTGTATCAAGGAAGTCGTAATGGATTAATTTGTGGCAAAATATTTGGGTTTCAGGACAGTCTCAAATGTCTTTTCTGGAAACCTTGTAGGAAGCACAATACGGGAAGTGATATTCCCAGTTATGATATGGTTTTGTTTGGAAAACCTTCACAGTTCTTAAGTCCTCAGCTGGTGATAGCAGCCTAGTGCTTGAGCTCAAAAGGCTAAGCAGGATTGAACTTAATTATTCTTGGATGGGAAATCAATCCTGAAGATTGCAATGGCAAACCATTTTCATATTGCTGCCAAGATAACACAAACATGGACCTATTCTTATCAGGAATTAAGTGAACTCAATGGAGAGTTTACTAGTGACATCAAGGTATTACCATGTTCCCAGACTATGTTTTACCTATATGTTTATATTTATCTGAAGGGTGGGCCATATTGATAGTGAGCGTAGTTGCATTGATAAAGTTAACACTTATTCGATTACCACATTTATTTCCAATGTTAGCCAGTACTTATCTAATCTAGCAATAGATTCAGAAGAGAGATTAAATTGTCTGTGCATTGAATAGTTATATATTCACGGCCATTACCAGCAATTTATTGAGACCTGACTTCTGTTCTTTTCCTTGTTTTTAAAGAAAATTAGTCTTGTATATATAATTTCACTCAACAATGAACTAAAGGGCCACCATCCGTGAGCTATTGGACAGCATTACTTGGTCTGTTGTGTGGATGCTTCGGTGATTTCAGGGGTGGAGAATTTTTGGTGGGTGTCTGGGTGTCTGGGGATTGTCATATGAGTTGGGTCTGGTCTCTGGGTGTTATGTGAATTTCGTTGTATGGATATACTGTGTATACATGTACAATGACAATAAACTTTATTTATTTATTGTGTCCACAGTGACAAAGAGAGGGAAAAGTTCAACATTTTCTGAAAGTTTTAGCTTTGCTTTTTAAAACTCCAGTCCAACAGATTTTAGAAAAGAATTCCTTTGTAGAAATCTGCCTTTTAAGCTCTTTTTCTTTTTGAGTGGTCGTAACACATTATGTTGAACTCTAAAACTCATATATTGAAACATACAAGAAAATTATCTCTTTGCAGCGAACTTTGGATGGGATTATGGCCATTTTATTTCATTTCAGATATGGGGCTTCTTCAGACATGATAGCACAGCATTATGTGGTAAGAAGGCCTTAGTCGGTAGGGCAAAATGATCTTTTTAACCACCTGAATGCATGTTCGGCATAATTTATTTTATTTCATATTGGTATCTCCTCCAAAATTTACAATCTAGGAAAATGAGGCAACAAGCCTAAAAAAACATTATGCATTGGAGCCCCTGAATATTTTATGCCAAGAGTTCCTACCGTTAGCAGTTCTGCATTTTATACTCTAAGGTACAATGCAAGGATTAGTTTTGTCTTCCAATGAATTAACATTTCCTGATGTGTACTTGATTTAATGATCCAGTGCATGCTTGAACAATTAGTGCCAGACTAATTTTAATCCTATTAATTTTAGTCAGTTTACTCCATCAACCTAAGGACCAAGTGACTCTCCTAGATTAAGAGATCAAAAATGAATTCCATGTTTCTTTTTCTAGCACAAAATCCTTATATTTTATTTGCCTCAGGTAAAATAACTCCAGATTTAATGCTAGTGAGGAGTCACTTTCAGGTAGTTTTTTAAGAAGCATACACTGATCAGTAACAGTTAGATGCCTAGCCTACTCACTTAAAAAGGGCTCTGAATAGATATGACAAGGATGAATTTCTTCACAGTTTCCTCCCTGATTTTTTTTTGTCAGTGAAAAACATAATAACTCTCCTTTGTAACTATAGTGCTTCTGAAATGATTTCAGATGCATGAGAAAGTAAATGGGATGTTACCAGCTTTCAGTTTATATATTCCCTCCTTAAAAAAATTCCCTCTCTTAATTGTGGGCAGCATTGATTTAGTTGAAGCATTTTAGTTGAATTGTGAAGGCTTCTGGTTTATTTGTGTCTGGAGAAGCCCAGCTTTGAACAATGGATCCCTATTATTGAATATGATAAAGATCTTTTGTCATTTGTTTTGTTTGCAGGTGTCTTTTATAAGAGAACCTCTAATCCCTTCAGGAAGAAATATTTTCTCTTTCTTTCTTTAAAAAAAAGGGGAAAAATCAGTATTAACTGAGAATAAAAGCGCTGAGCCTTTGCTATTGTTGTTGACAATTTGAGAGACATTTCCCAATAGTCATTGTTCAAATGGTTGTCAGGAGGAATCAAGTGAAACTCGATAAACAATGCTGTAACCAGTTCCTCACACTTTGTGTGCAGAAGCTTTTCTTGAGACGATTTGCATTGAAGAAGTGGTTCATTTTCCAAGTTGTGGTAGGGTCATTCAGAAGCATTTCAGGTTCCCCCCCCGCTTTTCTCGCAGTTGAATATTTTAGTTTCGCAAAAATATATCTATATGTAGACTAGAGGAAAATTTTCCCCCATCACCCAACTATGCAGGAAATACTAGAGTGTTCCTGTGACCTTCTAGCAGTATCTTTGAAAGGGTGCTAATTTGTTTTCAGTGGGATTTATTTACATGATAATATATAATATACTGAAAATGATTACTAAAGAGTAAATTTCCTTGTAGTTGATGGCTCTACTTTTTAGTTACTTTGTTATGCTTTACAAAATACTATTAAAATTGCTACATGCACAATGCAATTCTATGTATCCTTAGCCAGAGGTAAATCCTACAGCGTTTAATCTTGTTCAGGACTGCAAGCTTAAATATTTTTAAAGAACTGGAGTCATAGAAATTTAAGAGTACAGCAATCCTTTGGACTCTATACTGCCATTTAAAAAAATTATTCACTGATAAATTATGCCAAATGTGCTAATCAAAATCTTTTTTCCCCCCATTTCCTTTTTTTAAAATACATACACATTTTCCTTTCTCTTTCTTTTTCACTTCCTGTCTTAAACACTCTATGGGTATGTTTCTTTTTAAAAGTGTTAACATTGTCTTGCAAAGCATTTTCAAATTCTCTTTAATGCAGCAGGCAGACTGGAGCGTTTTGTAGAATGTTTGGAAATATACATCTGTTAACTTTAATTTATGTTCCTGCCCCTTCTAAATGTTGCATTAAAAAAAAAATCTTAAGATTTTGTTTTGTTTCTGGGGGAACATTGTGTGCTATCTGCAGCTGCCCTTGGATGAGAAAGAAAAGGCCAGTGATTTATTGAAGCTGGTGAATTGAAAAGCCCCTTTTTCCCTCCCCAAAATCAACAGCTTGACTGAGTTTAAATAACTGACTTTTCATATCCTTTCATTGCACACAAAGACCTAATCCTGAGACTACTTGAGCCACCAATGTAGACTGTGGACAAGACCACCACTGGAAATGTCATCCCTTCTCACCACACACAAAAACACATTGACTGCAGCTTTTATGAAGTGAAAATGCCAAAGAAAAGGAAAATGCAAGTGAGGTGGCTGCAGTAATTTTTTTCAAAATAAAATAAAAAAGGCTGCTGTGTTTGGATATTAAGAACAAAAAGTGCCTAAAATGACAACAATGGCTAGGGTCGCTTCTTTTCATAGGTGCAAATGAGTGAAACTGCTTGTTTGTTTCAGTACCATTGACCCTTACATTTCATTGTGTGGAAATGTCAGGGGAAGTGTGTTGGAAGACATTTCAGCATCTTTTAGTTTTCAATGTGGTTGTCATTTTGAGACGCTCAAGGGCCTCTCCCATCTGTCTCCTTCCTTCACCACAATTCATTGGCAAAGTAGACATATATATATATATATATATATATATATATATATATATGTATAATCTTCAGTAATAATTAACTGCCACTTCTCTGTTTTGTTTCTAATTTAAAAACTAAATCAGAATCCAGTATACACTCAGTATTTTTTTCCCCAGAGCAACAGGGATAGCCTTGTTTCAACTTACGATGCTTCACCTATACCTGTCTTTTATGGGCTACTCCAATGATTATGTGGGATGGTCCAGCTAATGGAAGAAATACCTATTTAGATTAATGTCCCCATAATCACTCAAGGGTATTTCAGGGCATAGTCTGTAGCCGGTAAGAAAAAGAGAGATCGGTGGCAGTGGTTTTCAAAGAGCAGGGTCCCCCTGTTGATATGATCCAGTTCTCCAGCATTTATATTTTTTAATTAGTTTATAATATAAAAGACAAAAGTACAAGAGCAAATAATAGGAAAAATAGGGAAGGGAAAAGTGTAGAAAAGAAAAGGAAAAAAAGAAAGAAAAGGCATTGACTTCTGACTCCCTTTGGTGCAGTAAAATAGGATATTAACATCAAACCTCAACTTTTTACTTTTACATAGTAGTATAAACTAGCCATTTCTATAACAACAAATCTATCCAATCAGTAAAACTCAAAATCAAAGTTTCCATTTCCCCCCCATCTCAAGCACAAAGTCCAGAAGTGGTTTCCAAGTAGAAACAAAAGTAGTTGTCTTTTTTTCTTTCTTTAATCAAAGCAGTCAATTTAGCCATCTCTGCTAACGCCATTGACTTTGCAGCCATTTGTCCATTGTGTGAATCAAAATGCCCTTCCATTTTTGTTCATGAAGTAATCTTGCTGCCCTTGACTCAGCATTTGGAAGGGGGAAGTTTGAACAAGTTGGATAAGAAAGAAGTTGGTGGTAGAGAAGAAGCCCTTTAGGCTTCTTTGCCTTGTCAGTCTGGGAAGGTATGACTGACTCAAAACATTTTGCTGTCTAAAAGAGAAGTGCAGATGATGCTTCCTGTTGAAGCTAAGATGATCAAATTATTTTGGCCTCTGAAAATCATGTTAAGTACCTCTTCCTGACTGCCATTGTATTGTCTCCACCCAGGCCTCCTTGAACACTGTTACACACTTTCAGTTTTATATATTCTTTGTTAAAGAATGTGCTTGAAATTGGTGTTTTACTGATACCCTTTAAAAAACCATTTGCAATAATTTTGAAAATGAAAAAGGTCTTGCGTTCCTTTACAAGCACCTGGAATTCACAATATGGACAGTATAATTTCTTTACATTGACTTTATTGCACTTTAATGCAAATATGCAGAAGAAGGAGTTTCCAAATTGAAGAAAAACGACATTCCATGGTGTTTAAAAATATTCAAAATTCTACCCCAGGTTTGATGTTCACTGAAGGTTGTGAATGTTGACTTTTCCTAAAAAGTTTTTGGTTTTTTTAAAAAGATAAACTATTTGGATTTGAAAGAAAGATTGGCAGTCATTCTTTTCTTCCTCTCGCACTCTTGCATTTTGCATTTTCCAGTTGTTGTGTTGCATTGTTTGCAGGGGCAACCAGCCATTGTTTCCCTGGTTTTGGCTGATGGCAAAACACCAAGTTAGATAAAGGTTTCGTGTCTTCTCACTTCTCTCTTTGCTTTAAATTGCACCACTGCATTTTAAAGCTGCGTGATACTACTTTCCTGGTAACATTTACCACAGTTGAGGTAATGCAACACTAAAACAAACAAATACTGATTTACATAATACCATAATTGGGATTTGGTTATGTGCTAAATTAAATGCTTGCACGTCTGCATTTTAGTGGGGTGAACACCTTTGAATATCAATCACATTTAGAATTATTCCCTTTAATTGTAACTTGGGGGGGTTGACATAATCGCCCCTGCATTTCAAAAATGTACATTATGTCACTGCTGTCATAATGAATGATATTAATTACTGATAGACAACCTCAAGGCTTAGGAGCAACTGCCGGTAAATAAAATGAATGGGGAGGCAGGATAGGGAGCAAATTGTGTCTCATCTGTAGACTCAGAAGAGGCTGTTTTATGTTCACCATGGCCACAAGCATCAATTAATTAGATTGATCAATTAATCAATCAAAGAACAATTCCTGAAGCTAGGAGTTGGGCGGTGTCATAGTCACCTCCCAAAATACAATTCTGAGAACAGCCTCAGAAGACGTTGTAGACTAGCCATAGGATGAGGGTAGCACCAAGATTGGCCAGGAAGGGATAGAAGATCCTGTTTTCTCTTGATATGATGGTCTTCTACATCAGGGGAATAATCTTATTCTCCCACTTTTGCTATCTTTAAATGTTTAAATGAAGCCTTGGTGAGACAGCCTTTAATTATAGAGATTTGGGTCACATATCCATATCCTGGAACGTGGCTTGCATCAGTGATGTTTAAGTACCTGTGGGCCATTTGCTCCTCAGCATTTATTGGACTCCTGAGCTTTTCATGCCAACAATGAATATGGAGTTGCCTTAAACCCAGGGTTCCCATAGGCCAGTCAAGCATTCTCCTGCTTTTCTAAATTGCTCCATCTTCCCTTGTCTACATTTCTAATTTCTTTTTACAAAAGACTGTGGATTTTATCCCTTCAAAACATTTCTATGAACACTGTAACACAATTTCCTGGCAGGAAGAGTTTCTGTAGCAGAAGGAAGAAAAGATCAAGTGATTCCATTAACATTTCTAACAACTTCTTAGCTTCTACAAATCTTTTAATTCCCCTGTCACTCATAGAGTGTAACAATCCTGTTTTAAATGGTGATAAGTACAAATCTTTTACATTGCCTTAAACTACTGATATATTATGGATGTATTTATAAACAAAATGGGGGATTTTTTTTTCTGTTTGACACAAATAGATCTCAGATTTTGCTTTCTGATTCATAGGGAGGTTTTTTGAAGTAAAATTACCAGTGCAAATTATCAATATTGGATCTCAAGGGATAAACATAAGTAAACTAAATGAATCTGAGGGTAAGACTTGTTAAAAATATTTGTATAGATTTAAACACATGTGAGATTTAAATATTTTCTTTTTTGTCCATTTGCTTTGCTTTTTTCTAGAAGGAGTAATATAGAGTAGAAGCTCTCTATAGCATCCTGAGAAATGTCCGGGTCTTGATATGAAATGTCACAGTTAGGCTGTTAATCTGTAAAGTCTAGGGATCAAATGATCCCCGTGTTAAGACAGGTATTCTATTGCTTACTGAGCACAATGTAAAGTTTCAGTGTGGTTCAGCTAGATGGCAGCACTAATCAACCTTGATTGATCTAGAAAGCTACACAAAATCCAGGGGGGTAGGCTAAACTGGAACATTAATAAAAGTTCTGGAAGTCAGCTATAATAGCAAGGTAAATCCGTATTGTGCCCTGATCCCCGATGGATGCATCTGGGTAATTCACCAACACATAGATCTTGCTACACCAGACTTTAAAGCCCTGAATAATTTGGAGCCTGATTGTCCAAGGAATCTGATTCTCTTTGCAGTGTTAACTTGCTTAGCCATTAAGATCTGCAGGAAAAATTCATGAGATAACATCTTGTTATCTTTTTTTTTCCTTTTAATATTTTAAACTATGTTTTTACTTTTTACATGCTCTTAGTCCTCTTAAACATTTACTAGTGTAGAAAGGCAATATATAAATCAAGCCAATTAATGTATGAAAATATTTTTCTTGCTGGTTGCAAAGATAGCACACCCTGATTCTCGATAGAAGAGAAACTACATAGAGAGAGGGGGCTGGGAAAGAGACTTTTCTTTCACCTGGTCAGTCCTTGTCAACTGGAGGAGAGTTCATTTTAAAACCTGGGCAATATATTTAAGATATCATCACTTTTTCTGTATAAACACTGGCACACATTACAAATGAAATTCTAATGCACTCCCTCAAAAGAAATACACACACCCCAATCATATGCTGTACACACACACACACACAGAGAGAGAGAGAGAGAGAGAGGAGAGAGAGAGAGAGAGAGATCTATATCTATATCTATATCTATATCTATATCTATATCTATATCTATATCTATATCTATATCTATATCATCTATATCTATATCTATATCTATATCCATCTCCATCTCCATCTCCATCTCCATCTCCATCTCCATCTCCATCTCTATCTATCTATCTATCTATCTATCTATCTATCTATCTATCTACCTACCTACCTACCTACCTACCTACCTACCTATATCTTAATCACAGTCCATTTTGAATACATAGCAAAAAGTCTTGAGAGTTAACAAGATTGATACTATATGGTATAAAGCTATTATAGAATCCAGTTGTTCTGCTTTGGAAGCTGCAAAACCTCCTCCCAGGAGGTAACAAAGAAAACCGGTCATGGAAAGGATGTGTAGCATCCTAGACAATACTGCAAACCCTGGTCAAGCATCACTTATATGCCATGTCCTGGATAAAAGGAAGTGAATTTCCAATAGATTTTTTCTGCCGTCCTCACCACTCTCTGCACAGCCTTCCTGTCTGAAACCGTAATATTTCCAAACCAAACAGTAATGCCATACGACAGATGCTTTCAATTGTCCCTCGATAGAGAGTGGTAAGGACAGGGGAAGGAAGATGTGCTATTCTTACATGATGTAGAAATGCAGGTGCTGCTATGCCAGCTTCCCCAGTGTCTCACTGTTGAACGACCAAGCTAACCCAGAAACTCAATACCACTAACCACCTCCACAGTTAAATCATTAATGCACAGAGGTGTATGGCTGTGCATGTCTTTTCTGAAATTGATAACGATCTCTTTTGTTTTTCCTACATTTAAAACCAAGCTGTTCTTATTCCACCAGTCCACCAAACCCTCTACCTGCTCCCATTTTAGCTCCTTTTCTCCCCCTGAACATCAAGCCAAATCCTTTAGATCAGCTTGATTCACCTCCTTCCCCCCTCTGTGTAGAAACTGCAGCCCTCATGATGATAGTTTAAAGAAAGGCGGCTCTAAAAGAAAAGGGAGAGGTAAAGTTTAATTCATTATGAAATGGCCACGTGTTTTCCAAGGATATTGTTCAATTTGCATAAGTTGGGAAATCAGATGCCTTCTCTTTCTGTACAGGGCTTGGTTGTTGCCTGTGCAATAAGGTGTCTGCCTTTTGAGACTATTTCATTAACAGTTTATTTGCATGCAAGTTGAGTTTTTCATATGCATGATATTAGAATGACCCACCCTTTCATAAGTTTAATGTTAATGAGGCTTCTGTAAAATTCCTTCCAAAGATAGGATGTGTGTCAGACAATGGTGTATCAGAAATTCATCATCCTAACAATATCCCCGCTCTTTTATTTTCCTTCCACGAGCAGGTTTTGTTTTCCAGAATATTCCCATCTGAGAGATTTTGTTTCTTAAGGTTGTAAGTAAACATGACCCTGAAACCAAAGAGAAAATTCATTCTCTAATTCATTTACTTCAAGCATACTTCAAGCAAGGTGCATAATGGTAAATTTAGCCTGTGTATAAATAAAGCTTTGATGAGGCCATTTTATAGTTTTGGGGACAGTAAAAAGCAGGGTAAAAAGAAAGATTAATTAAGCAGTTAATTAACTGCTAAATTAACCCTAAAAACGTAGAAACACCCCCACCCCCCCGGAAAAAGACAATAGTGGTAGAGATAATGTTAAAGCAAGGAGCTAGGAGAAAATAGTAGAGAGCCTAAAGGTTGAGATAAGCCCCAGAATCACAAAGGGCTTGGCTGAAAGGAAACCAAAAGACTAGGGAGCTTTATGGAGCTAAGACCAGGCTTAGAAAAATTTGGAACCTAGTTTAGGAGAAAACAATTTTGGTGTTTCTGACACTGCTTGATTTCTATGATCTTATTAGGGGACAAGCAAGACTGATAGAAAGTGGTGGCAATTTCACATGTTGCGTTCAGCTGTGGGCTTCTGGCACTTAGTTGCTGTTTTTTTATGCTCCAAAAGTACCTTTCAGCCATCTTAACCATTGCCATTTAGTTAGTTCATTAACATCATTACCTTGCAGATTGGGGTGGGCAGAAATGATACAGCAAGTGAGACTTGCGATTTGCCAAACATCTTGTCCTTTTAATTTTTGTTGTGAAATTAGAACAATGGGCATGTTGTGGAAGGACCATAAATGAGTTTTGGGTGTTAGTAGAAATAATTAGAAAATGTTTCCCAAATAGTATGTTCGTTTATATGACTGTATGGACTTTGGGGTGGTCTTCTCTGAACATCACTATCTCTTGGTACAGTGTTGTGAACAGGACTCTCAGAAGACCTTTTGAAAACTTAGATGTTTGATGATGGTTCCTGTTTACTTTTTCTTCTGGCAGACCTTTCTTCAGGTGTGTGGGGTGGTCGGCGTGGCAATTGCTGTGATACCCTGGATTCTCATCCCATTGGTTCCTCTTCTTATTGTTTTCATATTTCTTCGACGCTACTTCTTGGATACATCAAGAGATATCAAACGTTTGGAATCTACCAGTAGGTGTTTTAATTTTAACAATTTGGGAATCGTTGCGTTCCTTGCTGCAAATTGCTCGCATGCAGAGTTGGTTTTCCTCCTGTACGTACCCCTGTTTTCCTGAAAATAAGATCTATCCCAAAAATAAGCCCTAGCATGTTTTTACGCATGCGCCTAATATAAGCTCTGTCCCCCAAAATAAGCCCTACTTAAGAGCCTGCGTAGCCCATTCCATCTGAATGCTCATGGTGCCTCAGCCACAACACCCCTGAAAAATAAGCTCTAGTGCTTATTTTGTGGCCTAAAAGAAAATAAGACCTCATCTTATTTTCGGGGAAACACGAGTATCTGTGTATTTTGGTAGTGATTTTGAACACTCCTTTGGCTCATCCCTTCTTGTAGCCCTTAATGGCACGTGTAAAAATCCATTTCCAGCACATATAAAATGTTCCATTTCCAAGAATGCCAAAAACTCTTAATTTCTTGCTCTCAGTAATAGACACAACATATGTACCTTTTTCTTTCACCAGCTGAGCACAACCTCCCCTGTGCTTTGTCTGTATTTGACATTAGAAATGATTGAGAAATTTGCTGAAATAAAAACTGAAGGAAATGCTTTCAGCTCTCACAGTACTTAATACACCAATTTTATTTTAAATGAATAAGTTCAAAAAGAGTAGATGAGCCCTGTGACCACTGGAGGCTGGGAAAGAAAAAGAATGTGACTCTTGCACCTCACAAGTTCCCTATCTCTGATTTTGTTTTTTAAAAAAATATATCCTGCTTTCTCTTTTCTCTTTATTTCAGCAATTCAGCTATGAATTATAATTGACACATCCCTTATTCTTAATAATGAAAATATATGAAAATTTGGAGTTAGCACTAGCCAATAGCATTTATGCACTGCTTCATGGTGCTTTACAGCCCTCTCTAAGTAGTTCACAGAGTCAGCATATTGCCCCCAACAGTCTGGGTCCTCTTTTTGCCAACTTCAGAAGGATGGAAGGCTGAGTCAACCTTGAGCTGGTCAGATCGAACTCCTGACAGTAAGCAGTGATTTAGCCTGCAATACTGCATTCTAACCACTATGCCACCACAGCTCTTGTTGCAAAAGAAACAGAGGACAAGCTAGGAAGTTGCAACCTACTTATATAATCTATAATATAATATAATACTGTACATTATAGATTGCTAAATGACCTCAATTCTACAGAATAACTGTAGCATAAAGACTACATTTTTTTCATGAGCCATCCCCCCACCAACAACTCTGCCTTTCCATTGCTAGTCAGTGTTTCTATCTACCTGTCTCAAAATATTGCCTGCTCAGCTTTTGTGCCTGACCTTCTGGTGCTGAGTAGGTATGAACAACATTATTCCACTTTATTCTAACTTTTGCTTTGTGTTCTTCACTGTGAAAGATGTCAGTAGAATGCATTTTAAGCAGGGGTGAAATCCAGCAGGTTCTGACAGGTTCTAGAGAACTGGTAGCGGAAATTTTGAGCAGTTCCGAGGACCGGCAAATACCACCTCTGGCTGGCCCCAGAGTGGGGTGGGAATGGAGATTTTGCAATATTCTTCTCCCAGGAGTGGGGAGGAAATGGGGATTTTGCAGTATCCTTCCCCTAGGGGAGTGGGAATGGAGATTTTGCAGTATCTTTCCCCTGCCACGCCCACCTAGCCATGCCCACCAAGCCACGCCCACCAAGCCACACCACACCCAGCAAGCCACGCCCACAGAACCGGTAGTAAAAAAATTTGGATTTCACCACTGATATTTTGTTATATATTAAGTCATATAGATATTTTGTTACTGACTATAACAATTCAAAAACAAGATAATCTAATCATGGCTGTATGTACATCAGTTGAGTATCAGTTCCTGCAACTTCTGCATTATTTATTTTTTGGTTTGTTTATTTATTTATCAAATTTATTTGCCGCCCATCTTGCAGTTCAGGTGACTCTGGGTGGCAATAATTTTATAATGATTTTTAAATAAGCATTAAGATAATTTTAGAGAAACACTTACTGTTTTTGTAATACCAGTGATAAATATTACACATTGATTCAGTTAATATCTCATAGTACTATTAAAGGTCACCATAATGAAAGAGTTCTCTTGAAATCTGACATCTTTTAATCTTTACGTTGCAGCTCGAAGCCCAGTTTTTTCTCATTTATCATCATCTCTTCAGGGACTTTGGACAATTCGTGCTTTTCAAGCACAGCAAAGATTCCAAGAATTATTTGATGCACACCAAGACCTACACACAGGTTTGTAAAAAGATCAAGGTAACTAATTTCCAGTTCAGCAGAACCAAGAAGAAAAATTCTTCCTGCAGTGTGCATTCCTCAACTACTGTATTCACTAATTGAGAAATGGAATGAGGCAGGAGAATGAAGCATTATTTCATCTGAGGAATATGTAGGATGTCTTCTCAAAAATCTCATTGAGATATACAGTAGTCCTTGACTTACGCCCACAATTGAGCCCCGAATTTATGTTGTTAAGTGAGAATTTGGTAAGTGAGATTTGCCCTATTTTACAATTTTTCTTGCCACAGTTGTTAAGTGAATCACTGAAGTGGATAAGCTAGTAACCTGGTTGTTAAGTGAATCTGGCTTCCCCATTGACTTTGCTTGTTAGAAGGTTGCAAAAATTATCACATGACCCCAGGATGCTGTAACGGTCATAAGTATGAACCAGTGGCCAATCATCTGAATTTTGATCACATGATCATGGGGAGGCTGCAAAGGTTGTAACTTTGAAAAACTGTCCTAAGTCATTTTTTCCAGTGGCTTTGTAACTTTCAACAGTCACTAAATGAACTGTTGTAAGTCCAGAACTACCTATACAGGCACTCCTCGACTTACAACCATTTGTTTGGTGACTGTTTGAAGTTACAACGCCATTGGAAAAAGTGACTTACAACCCATCCTTGTACTTACGACTATTGTAGCATCCACATCAGGGATGAAATGCTCTGAATTCTGCTACCGGTTCGCTTTGCGTGCGCATGTGCGGGTGCACGCCAAACGTGTGCTTCGCGCCCATGCGCACCGCAGGTGCTACCATGCAGTGCTAAAAAAGGAGGATTAAGAAGCCTTTTCTGAGTCTGCAAAGGTAAGTAGAGCAGTGAGAGGGGGAACAGCTGTGCTGCGTGATTTAGATTCTCTAGAAAGCAGGATTTCCTGCTTTCTAACGAATATAAATCGTGCGGCACAGCTGATTGTCGGAAGCATATTTTGTACTACCGGTTCGCCTGAACTGGTAGAATTTTTTATTACTGGTTCAGGTGAATCGGTCCAAACCGGTAGCATTTCACCCTGATCCACATGTCAAATGACCAAAATTTGAGCACTTGGCAACCAGCATATATTTATGAGAGTTACCACATCCTGGGATTACAGGATAACCATTTAAGACTTTTCCAGTTGACTTCCAACAAAGAAAGTCAATGGGGGAAGCCTGATTCGCTTAATGACTGCCTGATTCACTTAACATCTGCAGTGATTTGCTTAACAACTCTGGCAAAAGAGATCATAAAATTGGATGCAATTCACTTAACAACTGCCTTGCTTAGCAACATAAATGCTGGTCCCAATTGTAGTCATAAGTTGAGGGCTACCTGTATCACTATATATCTTAGAGGTAAAATGGAACTGTTTGAAAAATCTGTTTCCTTCCTGAATTTCCAAAATCAGTTTCAAAGATAAGACTGAATTTATACAACCCAGTTGTTTCAGCCCTGCTAATGTTGTATCTGTTGTATCTGAACAATCTCCCTTTCTTCTTTTTGCTTTCAGAAGCTTGGTTCCTATTTCTGACTACGTCTCGCTGGTTTGCTGTGCGCTTGGATGCCATCTGTGCCATCTTTGTCATAGTGATGGCCTTCGGCTCTTTGCTACTTGCACAGAGTAAGTTTACTTGCTGGAAAACATTATACTATTATCCTATTATCTACTCTCGTTTGCCTTCTCATATTTTTCTAGCTATGCTACTGACAGCAAGTGAATAAGTTCTTTTCACAAGCCAGTTACTGGTAATGAGACAGTACTTCCTCCAGATAATTTCTGGGTAATGTGGTTTGTTTTTATTGTTGTCCGATTGTGCCATCTTTTCTTCTTTGTTTTTATCGGTGAAACGCCCAGCTGTTGGAAGTCAGGCAATATAAAATTTTAATGAATTAAATCAATCAGTAAGTTAAATTTCTGTTAATATTGTGCTGCTACAAATGAATATACTTATAATTCCTCTTTAATGTTCTTTATTTTTAATAAATATTAGATTCCTCTTTGTTACAATCCTTTATTTAAGTGTGTATGTGTGTGTATGTATATGTGTGTGTGTGTGTGTGTGTATATGTATGTATGTATGTATGTATGTATGTAAGTATGTATGTATGTATGTATGTATTTTTTCTCCCTTATAAGAAATAGATCTATCTTAGTCTCCCAATGGGCAGCAAAGAGCTTGCTGGCTGCTAGAAGAAAAAAAGGCCGAAAACTAGTGAATGAGATTGCACTGAACTAGGGCTGCATAAAATTTTGGCTTATGTAGGTAGAACCTGGCTAAAGAAAAATACACATAAAACCTACGAAAAAGAAAGAAATATATATATATATATATATATATAATTTTTTTTCCCTGAGGTTTAGTGTTTGTATGTAGGTCTTTGGTTATTCGGGTTTTCTCCCGCGTAAAATTGGAAGTGTCTTGGCGACTTTTCGAGGAAGTCTCATTCTTCGTCTTCAGGCTGGTGTTTTCGGCTTTGTGCTTCTAGGAGCTCTCTATGACCTACATGCAAACACCCACGAAAACCTCAGAAAACACACACACACACACACACACACACACGTATATGTATATGTATATGTATATGTATATGTATATGTATATGTATATGTAT
>WNWU01013815.1:1008748-1031345 GCA_012654045.1 Ptyas mucosa | reverse complement strand
TGTATATGTATATGTATATGTATATGTATATGTATATGTATATGTATTGTATATTCTGAGGTTTTCGCGGGTGTTTGTGTGTAGGTCTTTGGTTGTTCGGGTTTTCTCCCGCGTAGAATTGGAAGTGTCTTGGCGATGTTTTGACGAAGTCTCATTCGTCATCTTGCTCCTAGAAGCACGAAGCCGAAAACACCAGCCTGAAGATGACGAATGAGACTTCCTCGAAACGTCGCCAAGACACTTCCAATTTTATGTGGGAGAAAACCCGAATAACCAAGGATCTACATATATATGGTTACATGTTCCCTATACATATGCAGAGCCATATGCATATGTATTTAGTTTGTGTAATTTAATACGTTTTATATTTTCAATTTCATAAACTAGATTATTAAACTTGAAGAAAATTGTTCATTCAGAATTCTTTATACTTGCCTTCTTTCTTGTCTCACAGCTCTTGATGCTGGAAAGGTGGGCCTTGCTTTGTCCTATGCAATCACTCTCACAGGAATGTTCCAGTGGGGAGTTCGGCAAAGTGCAGAAGTTGAAAATCTGGTAATAAACAATTGTTTCTTTAAAGTATGTAAAAACCCTGCTGTATTGGAAGCCCAGAGACATTTCCCCCTGTTGGTTCCCTTGCTCTAATACAGGGGTGTCAAACTTTCGATATCACATTGCCGTCACATGATATATCATGACATTTTCCCACTTCGCGGAGCTGGGGTTGGCATGGCCTGTGCATGACGTATGCAGCCTCTGGGCCGCAAGTTTGATACCCCTACTCTAATACAGCTGATGTTGCCTCCATCCTTTTGTGTTGTGCTGAGGTAAATTATTCGGAATACAAAAAAGTCAAGATCCAGTCTGGGTCAGTCCCAGTGACCGACCCAATTTGAATCTTGCAACATTATCCTGGGACACATATATTTGTTTCATTCGTGACAAAAAAGTCAGTCAAGAATTATAAAAGAACTTTCCATGAAGGAAAACAAAAATGGCAACCTCTTCTTAGAGGGAGAAGGAAGAATTTCAGTCATGCTAGTCTTTCATACAGAGAGCATAATGGAAGCCCAGCATGGTGAGATGAATACATAAGGGAGGAAAGAGTGAGTGTGTACATATATTAAATTAGTGTTATATTACAATATATATTAAATGAGTGTTATATATATAATGTTATTATCATTATATATTCAATTTTAATTTTACTATACAGTATTATATAATGAATATATATATATATATATATATATATATATATATATATATATATATTAATATATAATTAATAAGAACTGCATGGTGGCCTGGTGATGAAGACACTTCCCACTTGGAAGGTTGAAAGTTCAATCCTAAGTAACAGCAGATGTTTTTCTCCAAGGTCACAAAGATAAAATATCTGCTCTGAACTCTGCATAGATGTCAGGAAGGCCCTCCCAACAGTAAAGGTTCAGTTCCATCCATTTGCCCCTACTCTACCCTGAATAGGGACTGCAGGGTTGTAAAAAGGGAGATTTTTTTGTAAAATTCATATATAAGTATTACATTATTGATAAGGGAAATGCTGTGGGCATAGTTTAGTTGGATTTCAGTAAGGCATTTGACAAAGTAGATCATAGCCTACTTCTTGGTAAGATAGAATAATGTGGGATAGACCGTACCACCATTAGATGGATTTACAACTGGCTGACTAACCATACTCAGCAGATGGTCTTCAATGGAACAACATATACATGAAGAAAAGCATGGAGTGGGGTACCTCAAGGTTCTGTCTCAGGCCCAGTACTCTTTAACATCTTCGTAAATTATCTAGGTGAGGGGATAGAAGGTGAACTCATCAAATTTGCAGATGACATCAAGCTCAGGGCTGACACTTTGGAAGATAATCTCAAGATCCAGAAGGATCTTGACAGACTTGAATACTGGGCCCTATTTAATAAAATGCAACTCAGTGATAAAAAAAAAGTAAGATGCTACACATCGGCAAGAAAAACCAAATGTGCAGCTATTAAATAGATGGTACCTGGCTCAGTAGTAGCAACTTAAGAGGGATCTAGGTATTCTAGTAGACCGTCACTTAGGTATGAGCAAGCTGTGTGTTGCAGCTGTCAAAAAAGCTAGTGCAGTCCTAGATTGCATCAACAGAGGGATAGTTTCAAGATTACATGACGTTCTATGGTAGTACCACTTTATACTGCATTAGTGAGACCACACTTGGAATACTGCATCCAGTTCTAGTCATCATGATACAAAAAAGATACTGGGACCTTAGAAAGAGTGTACAGAAGAGCAACAAATATGATAAGGAATCTAGAGGCTAAGCCATACAATAAAAGATTGAAGAAACTAGGTATATCCCGTCGAAGGAAAAGAAACAGTATGGGTGATATGATAGTAGTCTTCCGGTGCTTGAGGGGCTGTCACAAAGAAGAGGGGGTCAACCTATTCTCCAAAGCCCTGAAGTCAGGACAAGAAATAATGGGTGGAAATTTATTAAAGAGACCTTCAATTTAGAACTAGGGAGAAATTTCCTGACAGTGAGAATGATTAATCAGTGGAATGGCTTATTGCTGGAAGTTGTGGGAACTCCATCACTGGATGTTTTCAAGAAGAGACTGGAGATCTGTGGCATAAGCTCTCCTGCTTGAGCAAGGAGCTGGATTAGAGGGTCTCCAAAGTCCCTTCTTAACACTATTGTTCTATCTTCTATGTTCTCTGTTCTATTTCATGTTTGTAAACTAATACATTTGTGAACAGCTCTACAAAGCAAGCTTCCAGTTGTCCACTACTAACACAAGGATTATTTAAGATATGCAGGGTAGCACACTGGTAAAGAAAAAGGTGTACTGTATATATTTAATTGCTGTATTAATTGCTGTAGTTTACTCCAGTGCACATTGAAGAGGGATATAATTAAAGTTTATAAGTCCCACAGTTATGGAGTGTTGTTTTCAGATATAGATTAACACCAAGATATATTGTAGGTTTGTTCCAGATATATGAAAATAAGATTGCTTCAAAATATTTTCTCACTTATTTATTTGATGTATGCTCCTCCCCTTTTTCTCATAAGTCTGCTTATTCAGGAAGAACTAACTGTGGCAAGTATTGAATCTGATTCTACTTAAAACCTGAAAATCAATCCTCAAGCGATTACTGCATTGTAAATCAGTAAATACCTAGGAATCAACATTTGTTTCTCTTTTTCAGATGATATCAGTGGAACGAGTAATGGAATACACCGAATTGGAACAGGAAGCACCATGGCATACCCACAAACGTCCACCAGCGGAGTGGCCAACTGAAGGAATGATTGCATTTGATGATGTGAACTTCGCTTACAGTATAGATGGTCCTTTAGTGTTGAAACATTTGTCTGCTTTAATTAAATCTAAAGAAAAAGTATGTATGTGTTAATTTTACTTTTGAGTCAGAATGGTAAAAAGAATCTTAATTGTGGTTGGGTTCCATAGGCTTGACTTCACACATTGCATGCAGGTAGTCCTCAAATTACGACCACAATTGAGCCCAAAATTTCCATTGTTAAGTGGGACATTAGTTTAAGTGAGCTTTGCCCCATTTTATGACCTTTCTTGCCACAGTTGTTACGTGAATCACTGCAGCTAATAAGTTAGTAACCCGGTTGTTAAGTGAATCTGGCTCCCCCATTGACTTTGCTTGTCAGAAAGTCACAAAAAGGGGATCACATGGCCCAGGGACACTGTAACCGTCGTAAGTATGAACCCGTTGCCAAGCATCTGAATTTTGATCACATGATCGTGGGGATGCTGCAAAGGTTGTAACTGTGAAAAACAGTCATAAATCACATTTTTCAGCACTGTTGTAACTACAGCACTGTAAATAGCACTGTTGTGTTGTCACTAAAGTCATTTAGTGACACTTTGAACAGTCACTAAATGAATTGTTGTAAGTCAAGGACTACTTGTATTTTGTTTTTAGGAGGATCAGTAATGTTAGTCTTCTTTTCTGCCATTCCCCATCTCTTCTATACATTCCCAATTCTTTGTTATTTGGGCAAAGATCAATTTTCTCATTCTGGTCTCTCATTTTAGCTGTTTTAGGGTCTAAGGAGGAGATGAGATATAATGTTTATTTGTGCTGCAATTACTACTCAGATCAACTTAGGTTGACCTGAGAAATTGGAAAAATGTCTGTCTTTGTTCAAATTTAATCTGATTTTTCACTGAAGAATAATCAATTAGATTCTGGAATAATATGTTGTTAAATGATTTGTATTATTATATTAATGATTAATAATATATTAATATGATAGTCTGGAATAATACTTAGGATGTTAGGCTAGGACTGGGAATACCTACAATCAAATTCATCCTCATTCAGTGATTTGGGGCCCGTTTCTCAGGAGACTTAGACTGTGAGAGATTTTAAATGCTGAGAGCAACCTCTTATGTCCCTTTAAATATTAGCATACTGAAATAATTGGCTTTCTTTAGCACCCATTTTATAGAGACATTTGACAATCTCTCATTTCCTCAGTATTTACAACCTGTTCATGATGATCAATTTAGGTCTTTCCACTTTTTTTTTTTGCTTATAATTCTAACATATAGCATTGTTATGCTTCCTGCAGCAGCTTGTGAAATCTTCTAGGAACTGACTATTAATAGAGACTATAAAATTATTGTGTAATTGTGTTAGTGTATTTCTGTCTTTAGTTTTCTAGTCATTTTGGTTAACAGTATTAAACAGTGTTATTGCCTATTAGCAAGAATATTTTACTACTTTCATATTTTTATTTTTATAGATAGTGTAGAATAATATTGTATCACATTTTATTAGTTCTGTAATAGTTTGCAACGATTAGCTTATACATTAATTTTGATGTGTTACTGTATGTATGCTTAATAAGAATCATGTTACTTAGTTGTACTTTGTAGATTTAAGTCTTATAAAATGGATTTTCTAGTTCTAGGCTATAAATTTAATTTTTAATTACCTTTTTATAGTTTGCATTATGCAGTAGATATTAGGTTTGGAAAGATTCATGATTTTCTAGTTTTAAATATTATCCTAGGCTGGTCCAGGACAAAAATATAATAAATCTGAAACCTTAGATTAATTCAGCCCAGGATTGTTTGCCCTACCTGAGGCACTGGTGGATTTGCAAGGATGGTTTTAAAAATACTGTAAAACAGCTTGAATGAGCAATTAGGGAGGGAGGTTAGGTTTCTGGTTAGGTTATGAGCCTCTTCAGTTTTCTTCCTAGATGTACCTCCCATTTTGTAAGATGCTGCTTCATCCCGCTAATTCCCAGTTAATCTCAGAAAGAATAATTCCACTATTTAAGCTACTATTTATGTAAATCTACTACATAAAAAGCGTGGCTTTTATTTTGCAGAGATGACTTTATGGGGAAGTGGAAGCCTCTACAGATTTATGCAGGATATCTCTTTTATCACTTTCATACTTTTATTTGCCTTTGGGCCAACTCTTGCAGCAGCCATACGTTCTTCTAATAGCAGATGAGGATTCAGATGCCATGCAAAGTAACAAACCAAAGGAACATGACTAGAAAGAGAGGGAACATGTTGCTGAATGAACGTACCTGGGCTGTTTTCTTAGCAGGAATAAGGAAGTGGTTTGCCACTGCTGCTTTTGGGAGTGTATTCTGTGACAGTCTGGGCTACATTTCTGGGATCTTCTTCAGGTTTCCCTTCTAAGAAAAGATAGATCTGACTTTGTTTAGTGTTTTTTATGATTAGCCAAGTTCCCTCAGGAGCTTCCATCTGCAGCGATTAAGACAACTGAAAGAGAGGTTGCTGAGAGATTGTCTCAACTAATTCTCCAATTATTCTGTTGATGCAAAGAGGAGGGTAAATCACGTTGCCCCAAGTGAAGAAAAACAGCTGGTGGGCTTTGGCAGCTGAAAGGAAAGTTTGAAGAATTTCTGAATGCTGCTGTGATCTTATGCTAGGTAGCACCTCCTAGTGAATGTGAATTCAGAATCTCACTGCTCCTGATTTCACAGTATATGTCATATATATATATATATATATATATATATATATATATATATACACTTACTAATGGAGATAAAAAGCAGCATTTCCCAATTAAAGACGCAAGTAATATGAGAAATGCATTAAAAAGGTATCATCATATTATTGACAAACTTTCAGGCAGATTTTTTTTTAAAAAAATTGGGTGTTAATGCAGAAATGGAATTAAATGGTTTTCATCATGTGAAATTCACGTTGTTGACTTTTCAGCTCACTTGAAAAAAAATTGTTAGGTTTACACATCTTGTTTTTGATCTTTTTCCTCTTCCTCTGATATGGCACAAACGTCAGGGACAATATTCTGCTTTTTTAAAATAGCAATTCTAAAATGTAATATCTATTTTAGCATTCCTATATTTTAGGAAACCAGAGTAATTTTAAGCACAATTTAGATATTTTAATTATGGTTGAAGTCTAATTCAGTTTCAATATAGTTATTTGAATTTAAAGAGGACAATATTAGAAAAAAAATCTTCAGATGTCCAGACCTGACTGTACTTACAAAGATTAGAATTGTTCAGGTTTTCTTCATGACCCCATAGGATTACAAAACCTGGAGTTTGAAAAAGTAAGATAGAAAGTATATCCGATGTTTTTAAATTTTGATGTTGGAGAAGACTGTTGAGAATATGATGGATAACTACAGAAAACCTACAAATCAATTCAGAATTTTCACTCAAGACATCAGTGATTGGGCTCAAACTGTAATATTTTGGCAGTTCCTTTGAGAGGCTCATAATTCTGGTAAAAGTTGAAAGAAAGAAAAGAAGAAGACAGCAAGGTGGATAGATTCTGTTTTCAGCTGCAATGAATGGTACTAAAAGACAGATCATCTTGGAGAGAATTGGTCTGTCACTCAAATAAAAATTGACACCAACTTGAGGGCACTTAATCAGTTGATTAATCAATCACTTGTTCTCCCTCTCTTTGCTGATAAATAAACTCAATATAATTAATTATTGTCTCTGATGGCTGAGCTCGAAATTGATAAGTAGACTTTGGATCTAAGAAGCCTGTTTCACTTTCTTAATGTAAAAGAAATATATGTTTATTCCTGTACTCCTGATATTATGACAGAAGGTTTATAAAAAGACTGCTCATAATATTTATTCTTGAGGATTGTGAGTCAAAAGCACCGTTATTCCTATCCAAAAGCAAATATTAATAATGTTTTATAAGCTACCCAGGGCCTGAAGCTAGACACACATAGTTTCAGAAATATATAAAATTACATTAAAATTTGAGTTCAATTTAAACACCTGGAATAAGATAGTTATGCTTTAAAGGCGAGAGTAGAAGTCCTAATAAGCCGTCTCTTCACATGTGCTAAGCCGGGAAAACATTTGCTTGATTCCTACTTCACACGAGAAAAATGAACTAAAATCACTATATTATCAAACAATAGGTTTAGATCATTCAAATGCTGAGGAAAATTTTCCTTTTAAAGACAATATTTATGCTTCTTTTGTTGCCTAATATCTACTGTGTATATCTTGCCTTACAAGAGGCAAAATAAACAAGATAATTAGAAGTAGTGCTTTATAAATGTCTTCTTCCCCCGGTATATGTTTTTCTATTTTTTGTCTTTCAGGTTGGAATTGTGGGAAGAACAGGAGCTGGCAAAAGCTCTCTAATAGCTGCTCTTTTCCGGTTGGCCGAGCCCCAAGGAAGAATATGGATTGATAAATATTTGACATCAGAACTAGGACTTCATGACTTGAGGAAGAAAATTTCAATCATACCTCAGGTATTGGTCTGCTTTGTGCATCAACCTATTTTAGAAGTCCATCCAGCGCTCTCCAGAAACCTTAGGGTTGTAAATTTTTCTTTATCTTTCTTCTGCACTCTGCTGGTTATATGCCAGGAATCTTATAGAGTAGCGTGATGTCTCTGTGTATGTTAATCCTCTCTTCTTGAATGATGACTGAAAATGAAGTGAAATTATTATGACTATTTTAAGAGGTTCATTATCTATGTTTCTGTCATGCCCAAACAGCTTTCTTTCAGCCATTAGTTATGACTACAGATTGAATTTGGTTTAAAGACTGGAGTGATGCATTCTGTTTTGTGGGCATAAAATATTTTAGAGCAGAAATTATTCTGACAAATAGAAGAGATGGTGATGGTGCTCGTACCTGCACAGTGTCTTTGTCCTCTCAAATATACGCCATAAAAACAAACAAGATTTTATAGGCTAGGGTGTTGTGAATCAGAGTCCGTTCCCGGCATTTTAGACTTCACTGAGACTATAATTTCAGCTAGTAGAAAATTGATAATTTTTATTTGGCTTTCGAGATATTCCAGAATGTGAATGTTTTATTCGCAGCAGGTTTGGAAGACTCAAAATGACTATTTGGAGCGAGAACATTTTTACTCATATGTTCTGAAATGTGCTAAATTAACTCAGTTGTTGCTTTGAACAGGGATCGGCTCCAATCTCTCAGGTTCGTTTGTTGCCATTCTATATATGTAAAAATATAAACACACTGAACAGTACCATTGCCTCAAAGAAGCTGCAGTGCATCCCCTTTAAAGGAATATGTCTGGTCATTTTTCCTGTGAACTGTGTTTTTCAGATTGATAAAACAATCCTGTCAGTCCCCATGAAGACCCAGGGGTGGGGTGCTGCCCCAGGAATGGGAGCAGAGCAAATATGTTTTTATATTCTGGTTGCTTTTTAAATTAAGAAATAGGCAGCTTAATGGTGACTGTTGGGGGGAGATCAGTGCAATTTAACTTCGGTTAGTGACATGGGGCCTTTTTGACTCATGACTGCCTTGATCACTTTTGCTCCTTTGACATCAAAATGCTCACTTATATAAGAATACTGCATCTAGCTTTGGTCACCACATTATAAAAAAGATGTTGAGACTCTAGAAAGTCTGCAGAGAAAAGCAGCCAAGATGATTAGGGGTCTGGAGGCTAAAACATATGAAGAACAGTTACAAGAACTGGGCATGGCTAGTCTAGTGAAGAGAAGGACCAGGGGAGATAGCAGTGTTCCAATATTTGAGGGGCTGCCACAGAGAGGAGGGGGGTCAAGCTATTTTCCAACGCAGCTAAGGATTCAACCTAGAAATAAGGAGAATTTTTCTGACAGTGAGAACAATCAACCAATGGAACAGCTTGCCTTCGGAAGTTGTGGGAGCTTCATCACTAGAGGCTTTCAAGAAGAGATTGGACTGCCATTTGTCAGAAATGGTGTAGGGTCTTCTGCTTAGGCAGGGGGTTGGACTAGATGATCTACAAGGCCTTTTCCAAATCTGTTAATCTGTTAAAGTCTGAGAAGGCATGGAGACAGACGTCAGTCATAAATTTTGGCAAACCAAATTTAAAGTTTTCTCTCTTATCTCAGAAGGAGAAAGTCAAAAGCCCAGAAGGAGAAAGTCAAAAGGGTCTAAAGCCCTGTTATTAACATCAGCTGCCTGCAATTATTGCAGGTTCGAATCTCACCAAGGCTCAAGGTTGACTCAGCCTTCCATCCTTTCTAAGGTAGGTAAATTGAGGACCCAGTTTGTGGGGGCAATAAGCTGACTTTGTATAAATATACAAAAGTATGAAGGCTATTGCTTAACGCATTGTAAGCCGCCCTGAGTCTCCGGAGAAGGGTGGCATATAAATCAAATTAAAAAAAAAAAATCCTCTAATCCCTGTACATTCTGGTTGTCATGTGGTTTCAAGGAAAAATAAAACAGGGGTGTCCATTTCACTATATACAGGTAGTCCACAGTTCATTTAGTGACTGTTCGAAGTTACGACAGCACTGAAAAAGTGACTTATGACCATTTTTACTCCCAAATAGGAGCCTGAGTGGCGTAGCAGGCTAATGCCTCCTATTAAGGCAGCATTTAACATCCAGCTGCCTGCAATTACTGCGAGTTCTAATCTCACCAGGCTCAAGGTTGACTCAGCCTTCCATCCTTTCTAAGGTGGGTAAAATGAGGACCCAGATTGTGGGGGCAATAAGCTGACTTTGTATAAATATACAAAAAGTATGAAGGCTATTGCTTAACGCATTGTAAGCCGCCCTGAGTCTCCGGAGAAGGGCGGCATATAAATATAAATAAAATAAATAAAAATAAATAAATAAATAAATTTTTTCACACTTATGACCATTGCAGCTTTCCCATGGTTATGTAATCAACATTCAGACATTTGGCAACTGGCTCATATTTATGACGGTTGCAATGTCCCAGAGTCATGTGATGACCTTTTACAACCTTCTGGCAAGCAAAGTCAAGGAGGAAACCAGATTCACTTAATGAATGTGGTGAGAAAAGTCGTAAAATGGGGCAAAATTCACTTAACAAATTTCTCACTTAACAACATACATTTTGGGCTCAATTATGGTCATAGGTTGAGGACTTCCTGTATATCAATTTAATATGTGGCAATTGTCACAGGATTGTTACTATGAAACTCATAATATATTTTTGAGATCGGGCTCTCTAATTCTTCCTCCCTGTAATAGCAATAGCACTTAGACTTATATACTGCTTCATAGTGGATTACAGCCAGTGGTGGGTTGCCCCCAGTTTGGATCGATTCGCAAGAACCGGTACTAAAACCAGCGGGAGGCTCCACCCACTGACCCGGACATCATCATAGGCCTGTGATGGCGAACCTATGGCACGGGTGCCACAGGTGGCACGCGGAGCCATATCGGTGGGCAGGCGAGCTCAGCTCTGACACACATGCGTACGCCAGCCATCTGATTTTCTGGCCTTCTGCGCCCACCAGAAGTCAGGAAACACACTGTTTCCGGCCTCCGGAGGGCCTCTGGGGGGGTGGGGAAGGCTGTTTTCGCCCTCCCCAGGCTCCTAGAAAGGCTCTGGAACCTGGGGAGAGCAAAAAACAGGCCTACCGAGCCCACCGTGCCATCACGTGCCAAAAGCTGGGGGGGATAAAATGGGGGGACAGGGTGCATAGAATTATGTATGTGGGCACGCGTGCATGTGACCCCACCGCGCTCCCCTCATTTTTGGCATGCGATGGCAAAAAGGTTAGCCATCACTGTCATAGGCGATCTGCGCATGCACAGACGCTTCTGTGCATGTGCAGAAGAGCGCATGCGCGAGCATGATGCAAACCGGTAGTAAACGTAAGTAGAACCCACCCCTGTTAACAGCCCTCTCTAAGTGGTTTACAGAGTCAGCATATTGCCCCCAACAATCTGGGTCCTCATTTTACTGATCTTGGAAGGATGGAAGGCTGAATCAACCTTGAGCCGGTTAGGATCGAACTCCCGGAATGAGCAGTGAATTAACCTGCTATACTGCATTCTAACCACTGCGCCGCCACGGCTCTTATGTCTACCTTGTCAAGGCTAAACATTACAAAAAACACAAAACATAAGTCAGCAACCTAACAGCCACATTCTCCTTCAAAAACTGGAGCAGGGAGCTTCTGCCAGTTGCCCTTTGTTGAGTTGTGTACTGTTTCACCTGACCTGGACTGTGGCTGAGGAAGGAACCCGTATTATATGACACGATGCCTCAGATGAGGGCTGTAGGGCTTTCTGTGAGGCTCCCCCCCCTCCGTTTTCTCTTTGATTATTATTATTATTATTATTTTACTTTTTGTTTTGAACTACCGTGATAAAAAAAAAAAGTTAGGCAAGCAGCATGGTTCTCTAAAAAGCCTCTTCGCCTTATTCTCCCTTCTCCCCTCTGCTCAAAAAATAGAAAGCACAGAAAGAGGTAGGTATGCTATTACTAGGAAATAAATACAATTGGATTGCGGCCTAATGCAAGCTCCCTCTTTATTTCTGGATGCTGAAGGTTTCATTAGTGCACAGTAGCGCTGCTGAGTGAAGTCGATGACCCTTTTGTACCTAAGAGGACTTTACATGGACTTAAATTCTTCTGCCTTTGTGTTTGCACAATATTCTTTTCTCCGGAAAACAGATGACGAACCGTTCATTCAATAGCTGCAAGGTTTTGAAAGCTTTCCTAGCTATTTCAGGTGGGGACCGTATTGTATAATACTGGAGGCTTTTTTTTCCCCCTCAGGGGAAAAAAAAAAATACATTTTTAGAAGGGAGGATGTTTTCCTACCCTAATTTTATTTTCCATCCTATTTATTGTTACATACCTGATTGATATATTAAATTCCTTGTATAAGACTTACACTTCAAAATAAAACAAAAAATGCCTTGTCTATCATCTTGTCAGTATAAACTAGATTTAATTAAATTCACGGGGGAGAGTTTCAGTTGTCTAAAAGTATTTACTTATTTTTTTTTTTCATTAAAGGAAGCTTTTTTCATATTGTCAGCAGAGCATAAAAGTCCGCAGAGTTGTAAGTTTGGGCTTGGAAGATGCTGATAATACCAATGACAAACTACATTGGGTTATTGTGTTTGTATTGAAAACAGCTGCATAATATGACCATAGGCAGTATATTTTCTAATTCTGTTTTTGGCCTCCATTAACCATGGTTTTGATGTGTGCATTTGCTGCCTTGGAAGACATTTGATTCGTTTGACAGGTTAAATTTGATTGACAAGTGAGACTTAAGGTTTTCGGATAAGAGTTCTCAATATTCATTACTGCATCGAAATAAAATCTTTTGAAGTTGATTCTAGAGATGGGCTTTAATTAGTTGGTTGATTTCATTCATGTAAGGCACTATATTGTTATATAATATTGTTTCCTAAACTGAGTTATCCTTATCTCTCCCATCGAAAAGCAAACCTATGGAAGTCTTTTCTAGCTCCCATCTATCAGCTGTTTCTTATGCTGATTTCAAGCAACCTTAAAATGCAAATAATGCATAGTGTTCAATAAAAATTCCATACATTCTACTTTACTGTTGTGGAAGCAATGGGAAGGCTAATGTATTTTGCTATCACATTCCTTCATGCATCTCTAAGTATGAATACGCTGGTAGAATTATGCATAAAACCTGCTTCTGACCACCCAATTCAATTCAGAGTCAGATAAATAATGCCTTTTGTTGCATTTTAGTATAAATCAATCTAATATGACCTTCTGAGTGATTACATGAACCGGAACAGATACATTGTTAAGTTTTTGCATTTGTCTAAATTTTGCAGTGCAATTATATAATAAAAATGGATATCCAAAACATGTCCAATATGGAAATTAATTAATTAATCGGATTTAAATGTCGCATGAGTCTCAACAACTGTAAGGGACTATAAAAACGCTAGATTAAAATGCATGTTGACTTTTCTCTGGGTGAAAACTCACATGTATAGGCAGGCGGGTGTGAATTTTTGTGAAGATTTTATAGGAAATATTTTACGAATTACTCAAAATGTGTCTTAGAAAAACTTCTAATTTAGTGGGTTTTTTTAAAAAAAACTTGGAATCTGGAAGATGAAGCATGGCAACTGGACTTCTTTGCTTCTTTGGTTTGAAACGTTTTGCTGCTTATCCAAATGTTTCAAACCAGAAAAGGGATCCAGTTGCCATGACTCATCTTCCAAACAATTCTACCTGGATCGCAGGGAAACTTCACTGGCTTAGGACCTGGCTATTTACGAGACCGCCTACTGCCACCAGTGGCCTCCCACCGACCGGTAAGGTCTCATAGAGAGGGCCTCCTCCGGGTGCCGTCGGCCAAACAATGTCGACTGGTGGCCCCCAGGGGGAGAGCCTTCTCTGTGGGGGCACCTACTATCTGGAATGAGCTTCCCCCGGAGATTCGGAGGATCCCGGACCTACGCACCTTCCGCCGCGCTCTTAAGACCCTTTTATTTCTCCAGGCAGGCCTGGCCTGATGCTCCTTTTTAAAAAATGTTATAAATTTTAATTCGTTTTAAATTATTGGGGTTTTAATATTTTTATGGCCAAATTTATTTAATTGGATTTTAATTGGGTTTTAAATGTTATACTTGTATGTTTTATTTATGGCTGTTCACCGCTCTGAGTCCTTCGGGAAGAGGGCGGTATACAAATTAAATAAACTGAAACTGAAACTGAGATATTCAACTTTGAAATATTAAGATGTGTAGGCTTCAACGCAGGGGTGCGTTCTAAAAGTTTTTACTACTGGTTCTGTGGGTGTGGCTTATTTTGTGGGCATGGCTTGCTGGTGGGGTAATGTGACTGGGTGGGCATGGCCAACTTTTTTTTTTTTTTACTTTTAAAAGCATTTTTTCTACAACCTTAAGAAGCTGCAGAAAAAAAATGCTTTTAAAAGCCTCTGATGATCAGGCAACTCAGCTGGGATCGCCAGAGGATTTTATAGGCATTTTTTTTTTACAACCTCTTCGGCTGAAGAGGTTGTAGAAAAAATGCTTTTAAAAGTAAAAAAAAAAAAGGCTCTGATGGGGTGGGCAAGTGGTAAACAAGTGGCGACCGGGCCGGGGACCGGTTTGGGGGCATGGCAAGCCAATGTTATTACCGGTTTTCCGAATTACTACAAATTTTTACTACCGGTTCTTGTGTGAACCAGTGCGAACCGGGAGCAACCCACCACTGCTTCAACCTCCAGAATTATCCAGTCAGCTTACCAGCTAGGGAATTCTGGGAATTGAAGTCCACACGTCTTAAAGTTGCCAGAGTTGAAAAATATAGTTCTAACTGGTTCTTTAGATCAGGAGTCCCTAAGCAATGGGGTCTCAAGTCCCCAGATCAAGTCCCCAGGCTCAAGCTCAACCCTTCCAAGACAGAGTGGCTGTGGTTCCCGGCATTCCGATATAGTCAGTTGACTCCATCACTGACTATTGGGGGTGAGTCTTTGGCCCTTGCGGAGAGGGCTCGCAATCTGGGAGTCCTCCTGGATATGCAGGTGTCCTTGGAGGAACATCTGACAGCTGTAACCAGGGGGACCTTTTGTCAGGTTCGCCTGATTTGCCAGTTGCGGCCCTTTCTTGATCGGGATTCCCTGTGCACAGTCACTCACGCCCTCGTCACCTCTCTCCTAGACTACTGTAATGCTCTCTACATGGGGCTCCCCTTGAAGAGCACCCGGAGGCTCCAACTGGTCCAGAACGCAGCCGCATGGGTAGTGACAGGAGCAGCATGGCGCTCCCACATAACACCACTCCTGCGCGAGCTGCACTGGCTCCCAGTGGCCTTCCAGGTGCGCTTCAAGGTTTTGGTTATTACCTTTAAAGCACTCCATGGCATAGGGCCTAGCTATCTTCGAGACCGCCTGCTGCTACCGATGACCTCCCATCGACCCGTGCGCTCCCACAGAGAGGGCCTCCTCGGGGTGCCATCAGCCAGACAATGTAGGCTGGTGACCTCCAGGGGGAGGGTCTTCTCTGTGGGGGCACCCACCCTCTGGAATCAGCTGCCCCCAGAGATAAGGAGAATCCATGACCTCGGTGCCTTCCGCCGTGTCCTTAAAACCTTTCTTTTCCAGCAAGCCGGGCTGGCTTAAAAAGATTTTTAAATGTTTTTAATTGGTTTGTCACTTTTTAAAGTATGGGGCCAAATTTATATATATAGTTATTTATTTATTTATTTATTTATAAATAAATAAATAAATAAATAAATAAATAAATAAATACGGGGCCATGGCCTATTTGCAACTGGGCTGTGTGGAGTGGCAGGTCGGTGCATTGGCAGGTCGGTGCATATGCACATAACACAACTCGTGTGAGTGTCAGGGGCTGGTGCTTGCAGCCCCACTCACACAAGCTGTGTGCACATCTGCTTCTCACACAAAACATCCCTTCTCTCCCACCCACTCACCCCCAATCTGGGCCACTAAGCCGGAAAGGTTGAGGAACGCTGCTTTAAATGTTACCTCATGAAACTTTTATTAAGGACTGTTAACATCAGTCCTTTGAGGCAAAAATATCTATTTCTCTGACTGTAATTTATCATTTTTATAGGTTTAACTTATGAGCTTCCTCTCATGAAGCAGGCAATTTTTATATAACTATTTGCCCGGAGTTGAAATTAAAACTATCCTTATCTTCTTCTGCAATACTCATGTGCTCCTACTATTTTACAGCAGTTATAAAGGTTTTATGAATTGAAATTTTCCATTTTGCTAAACTGTTAAAAAATTGAAATGGAAGTTCATCTCCATGATATCTGAAATGTACATCTAATACCATTGATAGATTTTTAAAAAAATAAGGTTTTTTTTAATATTTAAAAAAAATCAGCATTTCTAGTGCTTTATTGAGCCCACTTGATCAAAAGCTTTTGTAATTAAAATTATACGGCAGGAATTGCTGTTTTTGAAATGAAAAATCTATTTCATTGTCTTGTATTTTAAAGGGGAATACAAAACCATATTATACTGCACATTTCTTCTGCCTGTGATGATTTTACGGACCTTATAACTTGGCAGAAATGCATTGAAAATATTTTATCCAAAGAGCTTTGCAACTTGGCATACTTTACTACTCCATTAAAATAAAAATAGCTTCATGGGTTGTAATCTGTTGGCAGTTAATCATTGCACTACGCTCTTTCTTTACCTGTGTATATGCTTCTTATGAAAACGATTAAAGACACTTGGGACAGTTGAATACCTCTAGGCTATGTTGAACTATTATGCTAAGCTGCAATGTGTATCTTTAAGTGAGCCTGTCATAAGAAACTGAAGTCATTTCACAAGTATAGTAGTCACCTATGGGGCAAATTGCAGTTTGGAAGTACATAGTTTAACCTTTTGGGCTTAATTTTACAAATGTGTTATTATAATTATTACTGCTGATTATTATAAGTGGGTTTTAAGCATTTATTCCAGGCAGTCTCTCCTCTCCGTCCCTGCCTCATTCTGTTTATTTTGGGAGGGGAGCTGGCATTAAATTTGATTGAATTTTAAGACTGGGGATATTATTGTAATGTGTGAGAAACATCAGAAAGGTCTATCTTTTGGTGAAACAAGTCATAAATATGCCTTCTATAGTGCGTCCATGTATCATATTGAACTGGGATGTGACAAGTCTGCAGATGCCATGTGTTTGGTGCACGTATCCTCATCTATGCGTGAACTCTGAGATTTAGAGAAGTATGTCAGGGTAATGAAGATTTAAAGCTGAGTAGCCGCTATAAGGCTGTGGACCAGGATGATGGACTAAGGATGAGTCAGCAGGGTTATTGCCGCTTTAAGACTGAGGATGAGTCAGCAGGTTTATTATCTGTACGCTGATGATACTCAGCTGTACATCTCTACCCCAGACCACCCCAACAATGCCCTTGATGTGATGTCCCGCTGCCTGGAGGCCGTGCAGGTCTGGATGGGGAGAAACAGGCTCAGACTCAACCCTTCCAAGACCGAGTGGCTGTGGCTCCCAGCGTCCTGATATAGTCAGCTGGTGCCATCGCTGACTATTGGGGGTGAATCACTACCCCCTACAGAGAGGGCTCACAATCTGGGTGTCCTCCTGGACGCACGGCTGTCTTTAGAAGAGCATATGATGGCCATGGCCAGGGGGGGCCTTTTATCAGGTCCGCCTGATTTGCCAGTTGCAGCCCTTTCTGGATCGGGACGCCCTGCGCACGGTCACTCATGCCCTTGTCACCTCCCAGTTGGACTATTGTAATGCTCTCTACATGGGGCTCCCCTTGAAGACCACTCGGAGGCTCCAACTGGTCCAGAATGCGGCCGCGCGGGTGGTTATGGGTGCAACCTGATGTGCCCACGTGACACCTCTCCTGCGCGAGCTGCACTGGCTCCCAGTGGTCTTCCGGGTGCGATTCAAGGTGTTGGTCATCACCTTTAAAGCGCTCCATGGCATAGGACCCGGGTACCTTCGAGACCGCCTTCTGCCACCAATAGCCTCCCACCGGCCAGTTCGCTCCCACAGAGAGGGGCTCCTCAGGGTGCCATCGGCCAAGTTATGTCAGCTGGTGACACCCAGGGGGAGGGCTTTCTCTGTGGGAGCCCCAGCCCTGTGGAATGAATTGCCCCCGGAAATGTGTAAGATCTCCGACCTCCGGGTGTTTCGCTGTGCCCTTAAGACCCTGTTGTTCCGTCAGGCTGGGCTATCAACGTAATTTTAACTGGGTGTTTTAAATTTTGGGGTTTTAAAGTGAGCCAAAATTATTTAAAAAATTTTAAATTATTTTAACTGATGTCTGTCTTGTGCTTTTAATAGGCTGTACACCGCCCTGAGTCCTTTGGGAGAAGGGCGGTATAGAAATAAAATTATTGTTGTTGTTGTTGTTGTTGTTGTTATTATTATTATTATTATTATTATTATTATTATTATTATTATTATTGCCGCTTTAAGAAGATGTCTATATAAGGGAGGCCATGAGAGGGCATCTCTCTGTCTCTCTCTCCTCATGTATCACTCTCCTCGTTGTGTTCTATCATCTGTCATGTGCATTGTAGTTCTCCGTGTAGAGTTGAAGATTGATTGATTGCCTGGTATGTGCCTACCATATGTATGTATGTATATAGAAATCTTGTATATAAACCAGTGGTGAGATCCAAATTTTTTTACTACTGGTTCAGTGGGCATGGCTTGGTGGGTGTGGCAGGGGAAGGATACTGCAAAATCTCCATTCCCATCCCACTCCAGGGGAAGGAATACTGCAAAATTTCCATTCCCTCTCCACTCCAGGGGAAGGATTCTGCAAAATACCCATTCCCTCCCTATTCCTGGGGGAAGGATATTGCAAAATTTCCATTCCCACCCCACTCTGGGGCCAGCCAAAGGTGGTATTTGCCGATTCTCCGAACTACTCAAACTTTCCGCTACCAGTTCTCCAGAACTTGTCAGAATCTGCTGGATTTCACCCCTGATATAAACCACTGTTTGTAAGACAAACCTCGGTGTCCTTTATTTTGCTCCTCAGTTGTCTCAAAATAGTACTCACACTGTAAACACTCTGACAAAGTAAATTTAGCTTCTCATTGGAGGAGGAAACGTGGATACAGAAAGTGTCTGAAATGGCAAAAAAAAAAAAGTAGCTGAACTGAATTAGATATTTCTAATTTTAATAATTAATTATTTAATCCTATAATAATTCTTATTAAATCATAATAACAAACTCTAATTACAGCGAATACTTTAGAAGATAGTCTCAAGATCCAGAAGGATCTTGATTGGAGCAGTGGGCCCTATCCAACATGATGTAGTTCAGTGGTGAGAAAAATAAGGTCCTGCACTTAGGCAGGAAAACCCAAATGCATGGATATAGAATAGGTGGTACCTGGCTCAATAGTAGTAACTGGGAGAGGTATCTAAGTGTTCCTAGTGGACCATCCCTTAAATATGAGCCAGGAGTGTGCTGCAACAGCCAAAAAAGCCAATGCAGTCCTAGGATGTATCAATAGAGGGACAGTGTCAAAATAATGAGGTGATAGTACTGCTCTACACTGTGCTAGTAGGACCACAGTTGGATTTTCTGCATTCAGTTCTGGTCACCTCGGTACAAAAAAGATGTTGAGATGCTGGAAAATGTGCAGAGAACAATAAAAAGAATAAAGGGTCTGTAGCAGGGATGAAATCCAGCAGGTTCTGACAGGTTCTGGAGAACTGGTAATGGAAATTTTGAGCAGTTTGGAGAACCGGCAAATACCACCTCTGGCTGGCCCCAGAGTGGGGTGGGAATGGAGATTTTGCAATATCCTTCCCCTGCTATGCCCACCAAGACACGGCCACAGAACTGGTAGTAAAAAAAAATGGATTTCACCACTGGTCTGGAGGCTAAATTGTATGCTGAATGTTTGACGGATCTAGGTATGGCAAGCCTGTTAAAGCATGGGTGTCAAACTTGATCATGTCACGTGACATATTGTGACATATCACGTTTTTTGCCTTTGCAGGGCCATGGTGGGTGTGGCCTAAGTCTTTTGACAAGCCATGAGCACTTTATAAGTTGCAATGCATATGTATTGCATTAAACTGTAGCACACTTGTCATATTCCTGTTCTCACTAACCTAACAATCACTCTATTTTCAACAGAATTTAGTGTTCACTTTAGCTGAAGTGGAGTCATCAACTCTAGTCAATCTACATTTTATTTTAGTTTCACCATTGAATGAAACCAAACATCTCCATCACTAGTGATGAACTAATGATCATTTGTAGATTGAAGATTTTTTCTCCTTCCAACAGGGAAATATTTACAATAAGTGAAATCTACATTGTGGAATGTATAATATATCATCATTCTACAATTTGATGTTGTCCTATGTACCTCAAGATCCCTAGCTGTTGGGAACCGTTTTATCAGGAATCTGTAATAAGGAAATAAAATACAGGTAGTCCTTGACTTACAACAGTTCCCTTAGTGACCCTTTGAAATTGCAATGGCACTGAAAAAAAAAGATTTATGGTCATTTTTGGGACTTAGGAGTGGTTCAGCATACCCAGATGCTTGACAATTGATTCACATTTATGACGGTTGCAGTGTTGTGGGGACACTTGATCACTTTTTGCAACCTTCTGACAAGCAAAGGGGAAAACAGATTCACTTAGCAACCGGCTTACTAATTTAACAACTGCAGTGATTCATGCAACAAATGTGGCAAGAAAAGTCGTAAAATGGGGCAAAACACACTTACGAGTTGTGCTCGTAAGTTGAGGACTACCTGTGTTAGAGCAAAATACTGTACAGTACAGGTATTCCTCGAGTTATGACCACAATTGGGCCCAAAATGTATGTTGCTAAGTGAAACATTTGTTAAGTGAGTTTTGCAACGTTTTATGACTTTTCTTTCACAGTTGTTAAGTGAATCATTGCATTTATTAAATTAGTAATATGGTTGTTAAGTGAATCTGGATTTCCCATTGACTTTGTTTGTCAGCAGGTCAGAAAAAGTGATCACATGATCCTGGGATCCTGCAACCATCATAAATGTGAACTATTCACATTTCAAGATCTTGCCAAGATCTGAATTTTAATCATGTGACCCTGGGGATGCTGCAATGGTCGTAAGTGTGAAAAATGGTCATAACTCACTTTTTTCAGTGCCGTTGTAACTTTGAATGGTCACTAAATAAACTCTTATTCGATACAGATATGGAAGACAAATACATTTTAGTAATCCTTCAGAGCAGGGGTGAAATGTAAAATTTGTTACTACCTGTTCTGTGGGCGTGACCAATTTTTTTTTTTGTTTAACTTTTCAAAGCATTTTTTCTAATTCTTTGAAAAGCCTCTGCCGATCAGGCAATTCAGCTGGGATTGTCAGAGAGACCTTTTAAAAAATGCCTCTCTGCCGATCAGGTAACTCAGCTGGGATCATCAGAGACTTTTCAAAGCATTTTTTTTTAACCACCTCTTCGGCCAAGAGATTGCAGAAAAAAATGCTTTGAAAAGCTTCTGATGATCCCAGCTGAGCCGCGCGATCATCAGAGGCCATTTTTTTAACTTTTAAGAGCATTTTTTCGTTGGAAGAGGTTGTAGAAAAAATGCTTTTAAAAGTAAAAAAAAAAAAGCCTCTGATGATCGTGCAGCTCAGCTGGGCATGGGGGCGGGGAGGGATTTTTGCTACCGGTTCTCTGAACCACCCACCACCATTGTTACCGGATTGGGCGATCTGGTCCGAACCGGGAGCATTTCACCCCTGCTTCAGAGTGGAAATGTTTGGGAGGAGAAAGTTGCTTATGGAAAAATTGTCGGGAAGAAAAGCAAGTAAGACTTCTTTCTATTTTCTCTTAACACCCCTACGATAGTCTTCTGTCTGTCTATCTATCTCACAATTTTGCTTTGGAAAAAAAAATAGCTGTTGGGACTTTATTACATTTCTGTTTGAACATGCCTTCCTGCCATATTCTATTTTTAGTTATCCTAAACATGCTAAGAGACTTTAACTTTTGTTATAGAAACATCAAGGATAATTAATTAAAATAATTTGTCTGGAAATTTCTTGTATTTCAGGAGCCAGCTTTATTTACTGGGACTATGAGGAAGAATTTGGATCCTTTCAATGAATATAGTGATGAAGATTTGTGGAATTCTTTAGAAGAGGTAATTTTTCTGGAAAACAATGCTTTCCAATGTATTATAATATACAGAAGACTTCTGTTCTGTTAATTGGTTCTTGGTAGCCTTATTCTAACATCATGGTAAGTTAGAATGACCTGAACAAGAGTGTTGTTAACTTGAGCAGGAAATCTGATGTCCTTTAAATATTTGGGGGTTATAAATGCCTGGTCCCTTATTAGTGAGCATGTTAACTGCTGCTGATGGAAGAGTTCAGTATGTACAATGGGCATCTGGTAATGTACCCCAAATTGAACTAATCGTATAAGCTATGTCCATATCTTGTTAACTCATTTCAATCACTGAGTTCTGGCTTGCCCCCCCCCCCTCTCTTAATGTCATAAACCTGCTTATTTAAACTATGACCTGCTTATTTTAAAGCACTTTTTAAAAATAAGATGGTATGGATATTTTGAAATTAGATGCAAAGCATCTTATTGAACCTTAATGATTCTTGATGTACGTATTTTTTCTTTTATGTACTCCGAGAGCGTATGCACCAAGACAAATTCCTTGTGTGTCCAATCACACTTGGCCAATAAAAAATTCTATTCTATTCTGTTCTGTTCTGTTCTGTTCTGTTCTATTCTATTCTATTCTATTCTATTCTATTCTATTCTATTCTATTCTATTCTATTCTATTCTATTCTATTCTATTCTATTCTATTCTATTC